>CAUYQG010201968.1:0-31730 GCA_963574415.1 Tarsius wallacei | reverse complement strand
CATATATAAAATGTACAAGGGGAGACCCCAAAAAATAGGCCTTATTTTTTGGAGGACAGGCCCCTTGTGGTACAGGTTTCCCCTGCTAGGTGAGTATTCTAAAGCCCATTGGTATCAGTGTACCAGCTAGCATTGTTGTGAAAAGCTGCAATCAGCTTCAGTGAAATTTTTTTGGAGATTTTTTCAATGTGTTTGCCCATTTCATGATGGGTAATTTACATGAACAACTTGTCCACACCCCACTGAGTGTTCAGCAGTTTTTAACCCAAACTGGCATGACCCCTATGCCCCACCCTCCCTTTTCACCAATCTCTCCCAAACGATATCTTTTTGTTTCCCTGAGAAAAGGCCTCAAAAAGAAACATTTTGTCAATGTGGAAGAGATGAAACAAAAAACAGCAGAAACACTAGAAGAACAGCAGAAACACATGTCAATTGACATGTTCAAAAGTCATTTTAAGCAGTGGAAAAGTGTCTCAGTAGGTGTATTGCATCAAAAAGAGAGGACTTGGAAGGTGACTGAAGCCTTAACATAAGAATAAATACACAATTTTTTGTAAATATATTTCAGGTTTTTTGGATTCCCTCCTGTGCAGCATGTGTGTGCGTGTGTGTATTGAAGCCAAAAATTTGTGAATACATATGCTGTTATAGCATAAGTAGAATGTTTCAGAGAATTTGAGCATGCATTTTGTCTCAAAAAAAATCTCAAAAAATTCTAACAAGCCAATTCTAACTAAATGCAAATAAACTAGAACCAAATAACAAAAATTATGTATGGAGATTTAAGAATGCACTTCTACATAACTTTTTAGTCAAAGAAAAAATATAATAAAAATTGGAAAATAGTATGCATCAGAACTTGTATGATGCAGCCAAAGTAGTGCTTAAAAATGTATATTTTATATTGCTTACAGTTTTTAAAAATAAGAATGAAAATAGGGGAGCTAAACTTCTGTATGTGTTATCTATTGTGTGTAACAAGCCAAGTCAAAACTTGGTGGCTTAAAAAAAATATTAATTTATTATTTTTCCTGAGTCTGTAGGATGGCTGGGCAGTTACTCTGCTGCAGTTACCTGTATGTACTGATGTGATGGTGGAACCTCTCTTTATTTTATTTTATATTCTTAAGGAGGTTAAACTGGACTTTTTTCACATAGCAACAGGAGTGTTCCTAGAAGGCAATCCCCCACCCAAAGTATTTACTGAGTCTCTGTTTCTATCATATTTGCGTGTGTCCCATAAGTCAGAGAAAGTCACATGACCAAATTCTGCATCAAGACGGGAAGACCATAAGACTATGGATAATAGAAAGAATAATTAATTGAGAATCCATTAACATTATAATCTCTATTGAAGTTATTCCTCTGACCCAATGATTAATTATGCAAGTGAGAGAAGAGAGAGCTTGAGAAAAGCTAGGCAGGCAGACAGGGCGGGGTCTTCTGGTAACAATGTAGCAACAATGTAGGGAACTACCCGCAGGCCTCTCAGGCTGATACACTTGCCTTGGACAACAAGCTCCCTACCAACTTCTCAAGCTAGAGCTTTCACTGCTGGGATGGAAAAACAACCAACCAGCTTACTGCCAAGTACCGACCTATCAGATCACCATTAGGCCCCTGCCTCCTACTGATTGGACCTTAGTACTGAACAAGCAGAACAGCTAGTGTCAACCAATCAGCTCACAGCTAGTGCGAGTCAATCGGCTCAGTCTTAGGACTATATAAGCACCAGGTTTTGGCTCCAAATCAGCAACCCCCTTGAGTTCCCTCCCACTGTGGGAGCTTTTCTGTCCTCTCAATAAATCCTGCTTTCTCACTTTCTGGCCATCTGTATCCCTCATTTCTCCTGAGCATGTGACAAGAACCCAGACCTAAAGAGCTGCAGAAGATCGTGGGAGCTGAAGAGCCCTGAACTCGGGGGCCTGGGAGAGCTGCTGGAAGAAGGTGAATTCCGAAGCTGAGACACTCCAGGGGCTAGGCTTGCCAGCTCACAGAATCAGCAACAATATCAGGGCTTGGCTCACCAGCCCATTAAAGCCAACACTTCTGGAGCTAGGCTAACCAGCCCCTCAAGCTGATCCTCTCTGGGGCTTGGCCGGCCCACCCACTGAAGCTGACACTCTCGAAGCCCAGGCTGACCTGAAAAATCGTATCAATCTCTAATTATAGTTAATTGAGAGACCCTTAACGTAACAATCTCTATTGAAATCATTCCTCTGACTCCAATGATAATAGTCCTTTTACATGCAAGGTATACTCTTCTCCACTCAAGACCCCAAAGTCTCTCTCTCTCTCTCTCTCTCTCTCTCTCTTCTTTCTTTCTATGTTGCCCAGACTGGTCTTGAACTCCTGGGCTCAAGCAATCCTCCCAACTTGGGCTCCCAAAGTGTTGGGATTACAGGCATGAGTCAACATGTCCAGCAACCAGTCCCATTTGATCATGTCACCAAGCACAAAGACCATGGCCTTATGATCTGCAAGGTTAAAACGTAGTCAAAGCTTCTCAAGTCTAGCTCCCCTGGATGCAGAGGCCTGTGAACTAAAAAAAAAGTTATTTACCCACAAACACACCCAACATACAATGGTGAGACAGAGCTAGGATAACCACAATAGACACTCCCTTTCAAAAATAAAAAAAGGAATTAGAGGCATATAATAATCACCAGCCTATATGTATTAAGACAAAATGTATTAAGAGTCTGTATCCACTCAGATTGCTATAAAAAGATACCACAGACTGGATGGCTTAAACAACAGAAATTTATTTCTCACAGTCTGGAGACTAGAAAGTCCACAATCAAGGTGCCAGTCCATTGGGTTTCTGGTGAGGGCTCTCTTTCTGGCTTGCAGATAGCCAAAAAGCTCCGGTGTCTCTTCCTTGTCTTAAAAGGACACTGGCCCTATTGGATTGGGAACGTGTCCTTATGAACTCATTTAATCTCTATTGCCTATTACTGCCTACCCCCAGGCACTATCTCCAAATACAGTCACACTGGGGATAAAGCTTCAAGATATGAATTTTGAGGGGAAACAATTCAGTCCATTTACAGATACCTTATTCTGGAGACAGAATGAATGCGTCTAGATCAGGACCTAGTTTTACATCTTGAGAATGGTCTTCTAATTCATCATTCTCCACAGCTCTAGGCCTTTGGCTTTGCTCTCTGAGTGGTCCTATCTATGCAACTGCATTAGAATATAACATCCAGTAGAGTGTAAGATGCATATAACCTGTGATTCACAAACTTTACTTCTTGGATACAGGCCCACAAATTGCTTACAGTATGATCTTGGGCAAATAATGTCTCTCTGTGACTTAACTTTTCTACCTGCTGCAGTTTTCCCATCTGCAAAATGGAGAAATAATATTAGGTCTCTCATAGTCCTACTACAAGAATTGCACTATTTGTCAAGTGTTAGTCTGGTACTTAATATGCACTATTTGCAAAAACGTTATAAATATAATTTTTTTTTTTTTTTTTGCAAAATACAGTCCAACAACAGGAGAATTAATAAAACATTTGGGTTAAAGTCATAGAAGATCATACAGCAGCTGAAAGGAATGAACCAGAGCTACGTGATGTGGCATTAACGTGGGTAACAACAGCAAAAATAATAATAATAATAACACAATTTGGCACCACTTATGTGAAGTTTTAACATATTTAAACGACTCTTTACATAATTATGCATTCATATGTAATTAAAATTTTAAAATGTTCATGGGAACTCTAAAATTATGATAGTGGTTACCTCTGGGGAAAGAAACTAATGAGATCAGGGAGTGATACCCAGGGTCTATAACTATACCTGGTGATTTAGATTCTTCAAAAGTAGAGCTCTGAAATACATACAAGATACAAGGATACTTGATATGCTTTTCTCATATTTGGTGCATTTTGTAATACATTTTAAATTAAGAAGTACTCACCAGAAAATATAAAATTGAGCACTGAGGCTGAATTTCCTGTTTTGGCCTCTGCAGATGTCTGACACATAGAAGAGAGCACTAGGAGTTCAGATGCCCACCCACGTTCCATCCTTCACAAAATTTCCGTTGTAAGTGATGTCACTAGGTCAAGGAAACATTTTAGCAACTGGGATGTGGAGGGGGACATTGAATAAGAATGTACATAAGGGAGGTGAATGTAGTACACATTAGGGTGAGGAAAACAGGAATGGAAGGTGGCAGAGACAAAAGAGAAGGTCTCTGACTGTGGACCTTGCCCAAGAGGACACATGTGTGAAGGATAAAATGAGATGGGAAATGGAAAGAGGGACCTATCAGATGGGCCAAAACTAGGTTTGGATAGGGAAAATTTGTATGGTAATTTTATTTAAAAATATAAAAGCTGCTTGTACAAATGGATATTAGAATTTATACATTTCGTGATGCTCAGATTCACAGTTTTTTAACTAAAGGCAAATGAGATGTTTTGTTTCTAAATAGTTTGTCCTATTGGAACTCAAAAGTTCAGTCATTGGGTGTTAGATGCTCTTGAGCATGTCACTTGCACTTGTTGGAGCTAAGAAATTAATAAAGGTGTTCATTAATTTGAGGAAATCTAGCCATTTAAAATCTTAACAATTGGCTGGGCACAGTGGCTCACACCTATAATCCCAACACTTTGGGAGTCTGAAGCAGGAGAGTGGCTTGAGTTCAGGAGTTGGAGACCAGCCTAGGTAACATAGTAAGACCTCATCTCTACTCTCCTCCCCCACAGAAAATCAAAACAATTAGCCAGATGTAGTAGAGCTCTCCTGTAGTCCCAGCTACTGGGTAGGCTGAGGCAGAAGGATTGTCTGAATCCAGGAAGTCCAGGCTGTGGTGAACTGTGATCCTGCACTCCAGTCTTGGTGACGGTAAGACTCCTCCAAAACATAAACTTGCAATGCTCGGAAAATAAAATCTCAATTAAAAAAAAAATCTTGATAATCATTCCAATGGACCCTAGTCTTAATTTGAAAACACTCACCCCACCCCATATTCTTTCTCCTTAAGCAAAAGGGATTTCCGTGACCTCTTTGAAATCACAATAACCATCAAACCTCTCCCTTCTTTAGCATTTTTCTCTCCTGTGGGCTTACAGGGTGAGGCAGGAAGGGGAAGCAAGGAGATAACAGCTTCTTTATGAAGTTTTGCATTATCACTTTCTGGACGGTAGTGTTGGAATGAGGATGTCTCAGAATCTGTTGACCAGTCACACTGGCATTTTCCCTACAGAAAGTGACAATGGATCCTTTCATTTCCATGAAGTCTGAGAACTAACAAAGGATTGTGAATTGCTTCACAAATATCAAGTTAGGCAATACTGAACTAATCATAAGAATGTGTATGCAATTATGAGTCTGAGTCCATTTTTTGATGTTTGACCGCTGACAACTTTTAAGCCTCACCCTTCCTCTTTCTTCTGTGCCCCTCCCTTGGACAAGCTGATGAGAAAGCCTGAGCTGCCTCCATTGTCCCACCCAGCCCCTGAGCAGGTGCTCTTACCCAGCGCCACCCACTAATCACAATTGAGACTCTGCCCCATAGCCTTTCCTGGCTGTTTCTAACCATTTTGGACCAGCCTTCCCCAGAGACCTAGACTTGTAAGTAATAAACCTTTTCTTATCCTCTTGTGCATGTGTGGTGTCATCTGTCACACCATTCAAGCCAAACTTTGGGAGAGGAAGGTCCAATTGTCTCTGCAGGGACCGTAACAGCATGTATGTAAAATAATTGGCTTACCATTATGTTTACCATTATGTTTATGAGTCCAACCATAAAGACAATACAGTAAAAAATATCAACCTGTTTATTGTCATGATGCCTTAAGAGCTCCCATGTTCAAAGGAAGACTTCATTATCCCAGTAAGACATTCTAGTTGCAAAGGTTTTCCTAAATACCATGGTTTTGAATAGCCACACCGTGTCAATGTCTCTAATTCATGTCATCATTCCTCTCTATCTAGCCAAAGAATATATGATAGACTATTGTGTAAGAAGAAGAAAATTGATGTACCATCAACTGGTTACCCATTCATTCAATATCTACTTATTGAATATCTACTATGAGACAGACATTGTTATGAGCAATGTGAATATGTTACAGAGCAATACAGACAAAAATTTCTGCCCTTGTGGTATTTATATTCCAATGAGATGAGGTAGGAAAAAATATTAAAGTAAATTATATAAGAAGGTAGACAATAAGAGTTATGGGAGAAAATGCAACAGAGTAAGGGAGACCCAAAGTCCTGGGCAGAAATAGGCAGAAATTTTAAATAGAGTGGTTTTGTTTCATTCCTTGTTGTTCACAAGTAAGTCTGGTTTTTCCATTTCCAGGCTCATGCTAGGATTGTACTTCCTTATCATAATAAATTTAACTATGGCCATAGTTAAACTTGTTTTGGCCAATGAAATGTGAGCAGAAATGATATGAAATGATATGAAACAAACCAAACCAATGATATCCAGTGATTTCTGGATAGAGCTTTAAGAACAGTTCATGATTCCTTGCATAACTTTCCCACTGTTGATGCCATAAAGAAGCTTCACTCAGCCAGAATTCCTGAATAACTATGATGAGCTGAAGCCCCGTCAATCTGTGTGAGACACTTAGTGTCATAGACACGTGTTAAGCAAGTGAAATCTTGATATTGTTTGTAACTGCAGTGTGATCTGACCTATCCTAACTGATGCAAGTAGTGAGGGTAGACCTGACTAAGATCATAGAGGATGGTGGCTTGAACATGAGTGACAATAGCAGAAAAAATGAAAACTCATCAGAATCTGAATATATTTTGATGTCTAGAAAAGAATTGTCTTATATGTGAAACCAGTTACAGCAGTCTACAATGGTTCCAGTAGTATGTCAGAGATATCTTGTATAAAAAGCAACTCTAGGGAAAATCCCTTGTATTATGGTAACAGTCTGGGAGAAAATAATCTATCAGTTGGTCTACAATGGCATAAATGATCTGCTAAATATTAAAAATATTCCTAGCCATAAAAGTAAAAAAGAGATCCTATTTCCAAGATGAATTTTTCCTACTTTTATAGTGGAGCATTATTGCCCTCTAGTGATAAAAGAGAAAATGAACTTAGAGAAAACTAGAAGTGATTTTAAGAGTTCTCTTTGTTCCATGATAGGTTGCTTTATAACAACTTTTGACTAGAAGATACCATAAATAGTCCTATATCAGGGAAGATGAAATATGGCATTGCTCTTCAAAGTTTGCCATAATTTTCAAGAAAGTAAGAACCTCGAAACCCAGTTGATTAAGATACCATGATTATTGTAGGTATAAGAATTAGTATTATTAGTAATATCGAAACACAAATATTAATGAAGACTAACGAGTGTAACTGGGAATTCCTGAATTTGATGTGTCAATTGCACAAATGGAGGGTGGTGGTAAACTTCCTGGGTTGTTCCTATGAAAGAGTGACTGATTTGTTGTTTTTTGTTGTTGTTGGTTTGGTTTGTTTCATCTTAGAGAGATAGAGTCTTTCTCTGTTGCCCAGGTTGGAGTGCGTTGGTATGATCATAGCTCACTGCAGCTTTAACCTCTTGGGCTCAAGCAATCCTTCCAGCTCAGCATCCTGAGTAGCTGGGACTACCGGCATGCTTTACCACCTACGGCTTTTTTTTTTTTCCCCCAGAGACAAGGTCTTACTATGTTGTCCAGGCTGGTCCTGAACTCCTAGTCTCAAGGGATCCTCCATTCTCGGCCTCCCAAAGTGCACAGTGACTTTTTTTCCTGTCACTTTCACAAGGTCAATATGAAGTAGTAAGATGTAGTTGCCCAAAAAGCTGCAACCATAAAATGATCATCCCCATCAAGAAAGTAATACAGCCATTTAACTTTGTACAATTATGCTGGTACAACCAGTATAACTTATTTAATCAGCTGGGGGTACAAATATGGTTGCATTTCTTATTTTATCTAATTAAATGAATCTATAATCCCAATATTTTAAATAAGCTAGACTATAATTCCTCTCAAATAACTTTTCTTCTTCCACCCACTTATTTAGGAATCCCAGGGGTGTTGTCCAGAGTGGCTGAACATATTTCTTTGTTGTCTCCTGGAGATCACACCAGAAGATCTGATCATCTACCAGCAGACCGAATTGTCAGCTACCAGTGTTTTTGCAACTTTATGAAAAGTTGTCTTTCCCAGTGTGCTGTATTCTTTTCCACTGTTCTTTTCAGTCCCATTTCCTATACAGGCCACAATGGTGTCTTCCTCCTAGACTTTCCAAGTGATAGTTTTCCAGTTTAAACCCACATGCACAGACATTTCTTACCAAAGCACATTCATTGTGCCCTGGTGCGAGATCTGGGGCAATTCCATTTCCAGACACAGCCACAAGCTAACCTGGAACCAGCTTTCCCCCAAGAGTATCTAGGATCTGGTGATAAGTCAGAATCCCTAGCCTAAATGCATCCTTCCTTCCCTCAGTCTCTAACCATCCAAGAGGTTCATGAGGAATGCCAAAAGAGGGGCATAAGAGATATCGGTGCCTTCTTTTTCAGTAGCCACCTTGGTTTTCATAAAAATTTACTTCTTTACCTGTTGTTGTGGCTCACACCTGTAATACTAGCATTTTGGGAGACTGAGGCGAGAGGATTGCTTTAGTCCAGGAGTTTCAAACCAGCCTGAGCAACAAAGTGAGACCTCATCTCTATAAAACAATTTTTAAAAATTAAAAGAAGTGACCCTCTTCAAGGCATTTTTGAAAGGCTCTGCTGTACACTTAGCAGCAATGGGTGCCTACTTACTCTATATTCACTTGAGAACCACAAAGACAGTATTCTCAGAACAAAGAAGATCTGCTTCAGAGTGGTTCACTTTATCTACCCATGCAGAAAAATAAAAGGTCCAGTTTATGCAGCAGCTTCTCTGACATCCATATCCTAAGTATAGTTTGGATGCCACATCGAAGCATGAATCTTATCTTCTAGAAATATTTTACAAATCTGAATGCATATACATTAAAGATATAAACTATTAAAAAGAGTCTGACTCCATTGTTTGGAGTGGTCACAACATAAACACAGGTACAAAAGATATCTTTGGATGTCCATTATTGTATCATTGAAAATAGGAAAATATTTGAAGGCATGATAAACATTTATTGATAAAGGAAAGGGCAGTTTAGTTTTACTTTATCCATATGATGAAATACTATTCATCTGTGAAAAGAATAAAGTAGACCCATTCTTTGTGGGAAAAATTGGATATCATGTATAATTTCTACAATAATAACCCAAAAAACTGTTAACAGAGATTATTACTTCTAGGTATGGAGACTGCATTGAAAGGATGAAAGGAAGGATTGTAGGGAGTTGGTCTGATACACTCTTTTTTTCTTTTTTCTTTTCTTTACAGATAGTGTCTTGCTGTGACACCCAGGCCAGAGTGCAGTGGTGCAATCATAGCTCACTACAGCCTCAAACTTCTGGGCTTAAGTGATCCTTCTGCCTCAGCTTCCCAAGTAGCTGGGACTATAGGCATGCACACGATACCTGGCAGATGCAGATTTTTGTTTTTCTTCTTCTATCCTCCTAAAGTGCTTTATAAAGAGCTTGCATTGCTTATATATCTTTTTAATTATAAAAAACATATATATAATTTTAACTTAAGGCCACAAAAATATGTATAGTTGCAAATGATTTAACTATATAGCTTAACTAAATATAATTTAACCTGATAAATACTCATAATTTTGAATATTTTAATGTAAGGAGAAAAATGTATATTTTCTCTTCTAATATGAAAACTAGAAAGATTGTGCTGGGGAAAAAATTGATAATATCAAACCTAGAATGCTGACCAGGTGGTGGAGGATCGAAAACTCAGTAAAGACAGAAACAGTTGAAAGTGTTTTGGATTTTCAACTTGAAGAAAAGGTAGAACTGTTTTCAGATATCTAAAGGAGGAGAAATATACATTCAAGTAATTGAAGACTAGCTGATTTGAACCAATCCTATTAAACAGGAAAACTAGTAAAAGTTAACAGAATATGAAAAGGTATCTTCTTGATGACATCATAGAGCTAAATCATAAAGATTTACCATTCCTGGATCCAAAGGAAGACAGAGATGTCTATGAATCATGTGGACTGTATTCCAATCCTGCACTTCACTCACTGTAAAATGATATACTTAGTCAGAAACAATGCAATGTGAAATACTGTGGTGCTTAATAAGGCATTCTCGTGGTTTTTGCAAAAGCATTTTAAGTGGGAGAAGCAAATCCAAATCCAGAGTAAATGCCTATTTCAGTGGCAAGAAATCACTGCCCTATTCATGAAAGCAGTGATCTGATGCAATCTATGTGCCTCCAGGTGGCCAGCTGGCTTGCCCAGGAGTGATACCATTTCCAAGACTCAGTGTTGGTCTCTGCTGTTGGAAGATGGAGCACTCAACAATGGTTGTAACCTGATGAGTTTGGGTGCATACGAGTCCCTCTTGTTGAGTCTATGGATAACCTTCATCCCTACCACCTCGGCCACTTGATCACCCTCCTACTTTTCCCCTGATCTCCTTATCACAACATTTTCAATTTCATTTTTCCAAGTCCCTGGTCATTCCAGAAGAAGTCACTGTTTATTTTAAAAGTGCAGATACATGTCTCTTGCCATCTCTCATTTCAAATACATAGCTCAGGGGATTTCCCTTCACTATCCTTCCACATGCCAGCATATCATGCAGATCTATTTATAAACCAGGCTACCTGCCTTGGTGCCCAATATGAAATTGCAACCACCTTGCCTCTGACAATTAAGAGCTACAACTTACCATTTAAGAAACTCACCATCTTTACAGACACCGGGAAGTCCATGTATACAACATGATTTCCTGATACTAATCTTTGTCTACAAAGGGCAACCATCACTGAGCTCTCAAAAATGCCATAATTCTTTTACTAATACATCACTTACTACCTTAGTGAAGGGAGATGCTCTGGACTCTCTGAAGGAAGTCAGATGTCAGGTTACTCGGTCTCATGCTATAAGTCACTTCTAATATTCTCACCTCCTTAAGTCTTCTGACACTTTCCTCAACACTATACCACAAAAATTCTGACATGTCCACCTAATTTATTATAGGCACCATCACATCCAAGCTTCAGGAAACCATCCCAGCAGAGAACTAGGACCAGTATCTCATATCCTTGACAGAACACTGAATCCCAAGTTTCAGGTGGATGTCAAGAAATTCTCTCTACACAAAGTTTCATTCCTTCCACAGCCCAACAACTTTCAAATGAACTCTCACATGTGATTTCTCTCTACTCTTACTGGATGTATGGTGATATAATTCTTTTGGTGTAGCCTATTTCCTTCCAAAGCAGGTGCTATAATTACACAGGTGCTATAACTCCTTTGATGTGTGATCTATTTCCTCCCAAGGAAGGAACTGTCTTCCCCTGCCAAGGTTGAGATCTGATTCTAGTTATTGGCCTGGAGGCAACAAGATACATCAGGACTCATCTTGAGAACAGATGTTATTTTGTAAAGCACCAAGGACAAACTTATTGCTTGCAGACAGTTCCTACCTGGGGCAGGTTGCCTTGAGAACACCTGGGACCCTGAGGCCAGCTTCATTTTGACACTTGGGAGACAGATTGCCTGAGTCTAAGGTGGAGATCCTAATGGAACTCATTGCTATGGCAACCTCTCACTCTTTTGTGCCCACCCTGCACAACAGCATTACTCCAGTGGCCTGGGACTCCCTCTTAATCCCCACTGGGGAGCTCAAAAGTACACTCCTGTGAGATGCTCAAGCTCCTTCTCCTCACCCTCCATACTCTCCTTAAAGGATCAAAACAGACAACTTGGGTAATCCCCAGAGCCTCACCCTCCAGCTAAATTGGATGGGTACTTCCTTGGACCATCACAGCAAACTTTCTCCCAAAAGAACCACCTCCTCACCAGAGGTCAACATGACAGCCTACCATATCAGCTCAACTTTTGGGAAGACCTGATTCCAAACACCAGCTAACACCACTTTGCAACTACTCCATCCACTCAGGACATTGTGAACCAGTGTAAGTGCCCAGAACAGGACTTCCACAGGTAGAAATTGAGAAATTCACCAAGCAAGGATATGTATATAACCATGAGAACCCTCCAGTGCCTATGTTCGTCCCCTGACAACCTCAAATAAGAAGAATTAGTTGCCGGACTTGGTGGCTCAGCCTGTAAGCCCGTGCTTTGGGAGGCTGAGATGAGTGGATTGCCTGAGCCCGCGGGTTTGAGACCCACCTGGGCAAGTTGGCGAGATCTCATCTCTATAATACAAAAGTCAAAAACTTAGCCGGGCATGGTAGTGTGCACCTGTAGTTCCAGCTACTTGGAAGGCTGAAGCGGAAGGATCGCTGGAGCCCAGCAGGTCGAGGCTGCGGTGGCCAGGAGCAGCCATGGCACTCCAGTCTGAGTGACAGAGTAAGACTCCAACTCAAAAAAAAAAAGAAGAATTAGTCTACCCAAATAGGAAGGAACCAGTAAAATTATTCTGACAATATGAAAAACAGAGCTTTCCAACATCCTCCCAAAACACACCAACTCTTCAGCAAACAAACCCTATCCAAAATTAAATGTTTGAAATTTCATACATAGAATTCAAAAGGTTTATAATAAAATTGATCAATGAAATTCAGGATAAAATTGAAAACCAATATAAAGAAAAGAAAAAAAAATTCAGGACATAAATGAAAAATTTTCCAAAGAGATAAGCATCTTAACAAAAAACCAAGCTGAAATTCTGAAAATAAAGGAATCATTTAGGAAAGTGCAAAATACAGTAGAAAGTTTAACAATAGATTAGGATAAGCAGAAGAAAGGATCTCAGAACTTGAAGACAAGGCTTTTGAATTAATCCAATCAGGCAACAATAAAGAAAGAAGAATCAAGTGAGTGGAACAAAGTCTCCAAGAAATGTGAGATTATGTAAAATGTCCAAACCTAAAAACCTTAGGTGTTCCCGGGGAAGAAGAGAAAGCAACAGATTTGAAAAACCTATCTGAGGGAATAATGAAGGAAAATTTCCCTGTCCCTGCCAGAGATTTAAACATCCAGATAAAAGAAGCCCAAAGAATCCTCAGAAGATTCATTGCAAAAAGGTCATCCCCAGGACATATAATAATCTGGTCCTGCAAAGTTAGTGGGAAAGAAATAATTTTAAATGCAGTGATGCAAATATTCAAATCATTTACAAAGGTAAACCTATCAGAACAACAGCAGACTTCACAGAAGAATCCCTACAAGTCAGAAGGGATTGGGGTCCCATCTTTAATCTCCTCAAACAAAATAGCAGTCAGTAAAGGATTTTGTATCCCACAAAACTAAGTTTTATACATGAAGGAGAAACTGAAGTGCTTTGCAGACAAGCAAATGTTGAGGAAATTTGTCTTCAACAGACCAACTCTAACAAATACTCAAAGGAATCCTAAATACTGAAGCAAAAGGTTGAAAAACACTAGTAGAAAAAATGCTGAAAATCATAAAGATCATAGGCTTTATGAAACACCAACACAACAGAGAAAATAAATAAACAAAGCAACCAGTTAACAATTAGTATAATGAATAGAATAATACCTTACATACTATTATTAACTCTGAACATAAATAGTCTCATGCCACACTAAAAAGTTATAGACTAGCAAAATGGATAAGTAAACACAAGCCAAATATCTGCTGCTTTCAGAAGACCCACCTAACTCACAAAGACTCCTATAGACTTAAGGTAAAGAGGTGGGGAAAAACATTTCATGCAAATGGAAACAAAAAGCATGAATAACCATTCTAACATCAGACAAAACAGATTTTATATTAACAACAGTAAAAACAAGACAAAGATGGCTATTATATGATAAAGGGATTAATCCAATGAGAAGACACAACAATTTTAAATATACGTGCACCTAACACCAGAACCCCCAGCTTGATAAAACAAATTCTATGAGACTTAAAAAAAGAGATAGAAATGCAATAATAGTGGAAGACTTCAATACTCCACTGATGGACAGCAGTAGATAGATTATCAAGGCAGAAAGTTAACCAAAAAACACTGGAGTTAAACAGTACTCCAGAGAAAATGAAACTAGCAGACGTCTACAGAACATTCCATCCCAAAAATACACATTTTTCTCATCAGCACATGGAATATTCTTCAAGATAGGCCATTTATAAAATCTCAATAAATTCAAAAAAATCATATCAAGCACCATCTCAGACTATACTGGAATAAAACTAGAAATTAACTTCAAGAAACCCTAATGAAAGCAAACACAAAGACATGGAAGTTAAACAATTTGTTCCTGAATCTTAGGGTCAACAACGAAATCAAGATGGAAATTTTAAAATTCCTTGAAACAAATGACAGCAATAAAACAAGTTATCAAAACCTCTGGGACATAGCCAAAGCTGTGATCAGAGAAAAATTTATAGTGCTAAAGGCTTACATTAATAAGACTAAAATATTGCATATTGACAACCTAATATCACACCTCTGGGAACTAGAAAAACATGAACAAACCAAACCCAAACCTAGCAGAAAAAAAAAAATGAAGCAGAGCTAAATGAAATTGAAATAAAAAAATACAAAGGACCAATGAAACAAACAGTTCTTTGAAAAGGTAAACAAAATTGATAGATCACTAGCTAGATTAAGAAATGAAGAGAGAAGACTCAAATTAACTCAATCAGAAATGAAAAAGGGGACATTACAACTAATCGAAGGAATTTCAAAAGATCATTCATGACTATTACGAACACCTATAGGCAAACAAACTAGACAATTTAGAGAAAATGGATAAATTATTGAGAACCTATAACTCCTCAACCTTGAATCAGAAAAAAATAGAAATCTTGAGCAGACCAATAACAAGTAGTGAGATTGAAATAGTAATTAGAAGTCTCCCAACAACAGCAGCAACAACAACAACAACAAGTCCAGAACCTGATGAACTCACAGTTGAATTCTACCAAACCTTCAAAGAAGAAATAGTGCCAATTTTACTGAAGCTCTTTCACAAGATTGAAGAGGGAGGAATTCTCCCTAGATTATTCTATGAGGCCAGTATCACTTTGATACCAAAGCCAGGAAAAGTTGCAACAAAAAAACAAAACTACAGACCAAAGTCCCTTATGAACATAGATGCACAAAATCTCAAAAAAATATTAGCAAACAGAATTTAACAGCATATAAAAAAATAATAATACACCATGACCAAGTGAGTTTTAACCCAGAGATTCAAGGGTGGTTCCACATACACAAGTCAATAAATGTGATCTACTGTATAAAAAAAAATTGTAAAAAAAAATCATTTAAATAGAAGCATAAAAGACATTTGATAAAATCCAGCATCCCTTCGTATAAAAACCCCTCCTCAAAAGAATAAAAGCCATATACGACAAACCAATGTCATTCTGAATGAAAAAAAGTTGAACACATTCCCCCTCAAAACTAAAAAAAGGCAAGGATGACCACTTTCACTATTACTATTCAACATAGTTCTGGAAGTCCTAGTCAGAACAATCAGGCACTAAAAAGAAAAAAAGTACATCCAAATTGGAAAAGAAGAAATCAAAATATCTCTGTATGCTGACAATATGACCTTATTGAAGACTATACCAAACCAAACCAAACCAAAAAAAAAAAACCCTGGACTTGATAAATAAATTTGGTAATGTTTCAGGATACAAAATCAACATGCGCAAATCAGTAGCACTGCTATACACCAATGAGAAGACATAACAATTTTAAATATACATGCTCCTAACACCAGAATTCTCAGCTTTACAAAACAAATTCTATTGGCTGAGAATCAAATAAAAAACTCAATTCCATTTAAAATAGCAACCAAAAAGCTAAAGTACCTAGGAATATATTTAACCAAGAAGATGAAAGACCTCTGCTAGGAGAACTACAAAATTTTGATGAAAGAAATTACAGTGGACACAAACAAATGGAGAAACTTTCCATGAATGTGGATTGGAAGAATCAACATTATTAAATTGACCATATAACTCAAAGTAATCTATTGATTCAATGCAATTCCTAT
This sequence comes from Tarsius wallacei, assembly GCA_963574415.1. Lineage (NCBI taxonomy): Eukaryota > Metazoa > Chordata > Mammalia > Primates > Tarsiidae > Tarsius > Tarsius wallacei. The sequence continues at coordinate 15,662 of CAUYQG010201968.1, read as the reverse complement.
TCATTTACCAACATCATTTGTCACAGAATTAGAAAAAACAATTCTAAAATTCATATGAAACCAAAAAGAGCCAGATAGCCAAAGCAATCCTAAGCAAAAAGAACAAAGCTGGAGGCATCACACTGCCTGACTTAAAATTTTATCACAAGGCTGTATTTACCAAAACAGCATGACATTAATACGAGAGCAGACACATGGACCAATGGTACAGAATAAAAAAGAGTGAAATCATGTCTTTTGTTGCAACATGAATGAGCTGGAGATCATCTTCCTGAATGAAATGGCTCAGAAACAGAAAACCAAACACTACATGTTTTCACTCATATGTGGGAGCTAAATGGTCACAAGGATGGAAATAAGAGAGACTGGGGACACTAATAAGGGGGACGGGAGGAGAAAGGCCAGGGTTCAGAAACTACCATCTGGGGCATGAGGTACCTGAGACTCAATCTCCAGCACTACACAATATGTCTATGTAATGAGCATGCATGTGTACCCCACTGAATCTAAAATTTAAAAAAATTAAACATTAATATCAACAGCACCTAACTCTAGGTCAACAGCTAGACCCCTGTATCAGAATGGCAGGGTTTCCTTGGAGCATTGGTTTGTTTTTGTAATGGAAAGTTGTAAAAGTTATAATAAATTCATAAAGATCTTATCTTATGGTCAAACTGATTAAGATTACATAGATTTGTTTATAAGGTTTTGTTAAAATTTTCTTTGATGTTAATAGTATATAAATGCAATAATAAAATTTAGATTTCTCTTTCTTTCTTTTTTTTTTTTTTGAGTTGGAGTCTCACTCTGTCACCCAGACTGGAGTGCAGTGGCCGCTCCTGGCCACTGCAGCCTCGACCTGGTGGGCTCCAGCGATCCTTCCGCCTCAGACTTCCAAGTAGCTGGAACTACAGGCACGTGCTACCACACCCGGCTAATTTTTGATTTATTATAGAGGTGAAGTCTCGCCAGGTTGCCCAGGTGGATCTCAAACCTGTGGGCTCAGGCAATCCACTCACCTCAGTCTCCCAAAGCGGGATTACAGGCTGAGCCACCAAGCCCAACTTTAGATTTCTCTTTCAACAAAAATTTATTGTAATTTAGGGAGATAGCAACAAAAGATCTTTGTCTAGCTTTCGAATAAGCCGGAAAAAATATATATATATAAATAAATATATATATATATATATAAATAAATATATATATATATGGAGAGAGAGATAAAAGAGAAAGACAAATAAAGCTGCCCTTATATGGCAGTTCTTAGTTCTCACTTTTTAAGAAATGGTGTCTCCTCTATCAAAGAGTAATGGTTTTTGCTTTAAAAACCTTTGAATTATAATTTGGCTAAATAAATGAGTGTTTTACAATGATCTGTGTGATCCTGTGTTATGAGGTTATGTTTTTGAAACCTATGATATTTGACAGACTTTCCAAAGTCAAAAGTTAGGGTTGTAAATTCAGTCTTTCTGAACTTTCTTTCTTTCTTTTTTTAATATTAGTTTCCCTAAAGCCCAAGAGAGACATATTAAAGATGTTAAAATCATACAGAAAGCACTCTCAAATATAAAAGAATGCTTAACGTTAAGTATACGTGTTCCAAATTGTTTAACATTCCTGCAATTCTGATATGTTTTAGTATATGTTATCAATGATCATAATAATGTTACAAAATAACCAAATTTTCTTGTCAGTTGTGTCTTTGACAATGGCTGTCTTAAGACTTTTATCATTTACAATTATTGTTTTGCTTTGATCCCTTTCAAAAGCAATTCATGATAAACCTTGGGACCTTGCCAGGTACTTTTAAATAACTCTTGTGCTGCAAAATTAATGGGAGTCAAGTTGAAGTCGCTTGTCACACCTAAAGCAGGCATCCTCTAGGGACATGATGCCATGTGCCCCTGATGGCTATGTGGGGTCTGATGGCAGAGTCTGGGGGGAAGGAGAGTTTTGGACTGGTTTTCTAATTTGTTTTCATGGATTTCCTCTGGCTTAAGAAGTATCTTTTCTGGTATAGGTAAACTAGTAATAACTGTTTTAGTATGGGAATTGCTATTTTATATATTGCTTAAATGTTGCATATCTTATATGATTAAAGCCCCCGAGCTTATGGCCAAAGCTGTATATGATGCAAGAAAAGAGAAAGCAGAGGCCGTTTGAATGTTCCAACAGAAAGGGTCAGAAACCTCATCATAGAAATCATGGCTACAACTGAGAGTGGGGAACCTTATATGCTAAGGCTCTGGGAATGGGGCATTTCATTTTTTACATTTCACATGTAATTTGAAGTTGTTCATTTAAATGTACCAAGGCAGTTTGTTTGAAGTTGCAGAAGTTCTTCTTTTAATTGTTGTAACTTTCCTATCTTAATATACCAGGGTAGCTTATTTGAGGTAACAGATGTTCTTCTTTTGACTATTGCAATTTTGACTTGGTGATAGGTGATGGGAAATAAAATTTAGATATAAATACTAAGTAAATTTGTACTATCTTTGAGCAGGTTTTGGTACTGTATTAACCCTTTCTTTGTGACCTGGTTGCAGAAATAAACTCTCCTTTCCCCCAGACTCTGCCTCTCATTTCTGTTGACCACAAGAGAAAACAGGTGGACTCATTTGCCAGCAACCCTCCCTCCTTGACAATACCCATGACTAGATCTCTGAGGAAGAGAGGGACATTTTGTAAAGGAACAGGGTGTAAAGGAAGCCGTCACAAGACATTTTGCAGGCCATGAAGGAAAACAGCCTTGCCTTGAATCCAATGCTTCAGGCTCCTGGCCAGTGGCTGGAGTAAAGAATTGAATTTGATTATAGGTGTGTTGTTTTAAAGTTTCTACCTTGAGTACTTCTAGCCTGAGACTGAGCAGTCTTTGGAATTTCACTTTTTGCCCCTAACCAATAGGAAGGGTCCAATCTCACACACCTCAGTGGATTAAGGAAGGATGATGAATACAAAAAAGTCCCAGACGATAAAAGGATGATATTTTCCTTGGCTAATTCATGTTTTACTAACACCCTAGAAATTAAAAATACTATTTAATACAAGGCCATATGATATCTGCAGCTGTGTTTTATTTATACTTTACTGTGTTCATTTATGCTCACATTAGCATTTTTTACCTTGGGAAACATGGCACAATTTAAGTAAATTACCCATAGTTTGTTACAAACTTTGTAAAATTCTCTCCAGTTTTTTCCCAGCATTCATTTATTTTACATAGAAAGGTACACACTAAGTGTGGGGCACTGCATTGGTCATGACTCGGTCCCAGAGCCCACAGCAGAGCCTGACACAAAACAAATCCTTTCTGATTGTGTAATGAGTGAATACATCAAGACACTTTTAGGTATTGTTAGAGAGTCTCAAACTGATCAGTTCTAATCAATATTTTGGGGCAACATCTTGTATCCTCAGTGGGCATAATGAATGGATGTGAGTCTCCTTAGTACTGTCTGGATGAAACTTATTCAGGTTTAGCTTTGGTGCACTTAGGCAATGTCAGGGTAGAAAGAACATGAGCTTCAGGGTCACAAAGATCTGAGACTACTGTGTGGACACTGTCCACTAATTGAATGGCTCTGGTAAAATTACTTAATCTTGCCAGGCCCCATATTTTTAGTTTGAAAACAGAAAACAAACTTCAGTGGCTTGCATAATACCTGTCCCAGGTGAGGAGCTAATATTCAAAAAGAGTAGTTTGACCAAAATATGGCTAAATAGTCTTCATCTTCTCTTTGTACCTGAGCACTTAGAAAAACTTAATCAGAAAAAGAATTTATTACAAAGACATCAGTAACACAACAAGAGGCAGAAACTTAGTGAGGTTAGTAGCTGAGAGATCAAGCCACATGGATAGCCTCCCTAGAAGGCCACCATGGATTCCTGGCTGTTTGGTCACTGAAATACCTTCTTTCTCCTTAACCTTAGAATCATTGCCTATCCCATTTCTATTGATGCATGAATGTTTGAGGTCCCAGGCAACAGTCTCTGATGGTCTAGCATAGGTAATGTACCCACTGCCCTAACTGTCATGGAGCAGGAGGAGGGATCATCTGCCCTCCCTGCCAGTTCCCATGGGCTTGCAGAGGCAAGCGGGGTAAAGATGCAGGGCAGCCAGAACAGCAGTAAATGTCTAAAGATTCACTGAATCTTCATTGTAAAGCTGTTAGAGATTCTACTGTGCCTCCCCACGCCTTTTTTAGATAAGACAAGACACCGATTTGCTCAGGTTCACACAGCAGGTTAAGTACCAGCACTGAGAATTCACCCAAGTCTCCTAGTTCTTGACTTCCAGTAAAAATTTCCTTAAAAGTAGTTTTAACAAGCACCCGAAGTCACCCTAAATATAGGTTTTACATGGATGTTGTAATCTATCTCTTTATGAGGCTTTTAGAACCCTGTGGTGGTATCAGATCTAGATTTTTAAAATTCTACAGAGTGACAAAATCTAAAAGAATGATGGGTTCTAAATTTAAAAAAACAAAAAACAAAAACAAGACAAACAAACAAACAAAAAACTGCAGCCTGAAATGGGCTTCAGTACTAAAGGAATTCCAGGAATTTAGGTCGTGTGTGTTTTCACTGTCATCATTCAAACTGAGGCTACTTTATTATCAAATGGTTTGATAGTCTGGTTCCATTTTGCTTACTCCACATTGGCTCCCAAGACTCTCAGTCAAAGCTCTATCTGACTTGGTTTATTTCCTCCTCAACCCATGACTTTAGGCTGTGCCACTTTTATACCTGCTGGGCCACTTTCCTGTCAGTCCTCCACTTCTGTCTTCCCCACATGGTCCCTAAATCTTCCCTAACTGCTTGTTCCACATTGATTCTCCTGACTCTGGCCTCTGATAGCCTTTCTCTGCTGCTGGCTCCACCCTCTGTTCTTTTGCATTGTTCTCCAATTATTTACTAAGTGTGTATATCTTGGTACTGAGGGTGCAAAACATTTTGGGTGCAAAGACCATGACTAGCATTTAGCACAGTGTCTGCCACACGGTGAGTGCTTCATAGATGAATATTGATTACTTTGTATGTATTGGGGATTTTTCTCCATGATATCAAGAACTATTTGGGTCACATAGCAGGTGTTTAATATGCCGAAGAACATACAAAAACCTTACCTGGGGTGATCCAATTTTATCAGTTGGCTGGAGCAAGTCACACCTTTGTGACCTCTGAGACGAATAAGTACTCCAGTTTCCTATATATCGGAATTGAATTGTAATGTGATCTTCCCACAACTTCCAGTAGATTTATTTTGTCAAGTAGATTAATTGCTCTACTTCCAAAGAGAGCTGGGGCCTCCATAAGTAGTCATTTTTCTTCTGAAGCTTTTATCTGCCTTTGGTCATCGTGGAATTAAAAGAATATATTGAAAATATTATTCTTTATTAACACCCTATGGTGATGAGGCTACCACATATGGTTTGAGGAATGACAACAGAAACCTTGAAACACTGGCCCTTTAGGGAAGAGTCTTTTTTTTTTTTTTTTTTTACAGAAAAGGCAGCATGAGGATTTGATGGAGTGAGGCAGCATTCTGTCCCAGTGACCACCACTCACTGGCCCTCAAACAGGAGTCACTAAGCCACAGAGGCAGCCATCAGGCTAAAGGCAATGAAATTTTTCTCTTTTTTTATTGATCCAAAATATTTTACATATTTATGAGGTATGTGTGAGTATTACTTCATATATGTGCTATGATTAAGTCAAGGTAATTGGGATATCTCTCACCTTGAGTATTTATTATTTCCATGTGTTGAAAACTTTTCAAGTCTTCTCCTTATAGTTGCTTTGAAATATATACATTGTTGCTAACTGTTGTCAACTTACTCTGATATGAAATTTTGGAGTTATTTCTCCTATCTAACTGTATGTTTTCGCCCACTAACCAACCTCTCTATATCCTCCTTCCCACCCACATGTCCTTCCCACTCTCTGGTATGTCATTCTATCCTCTATCTCTATGAGATTGACTTTCCAGTTGACCATTATTAGATTCATTGGTGTTAAGTTATAATTCAAAGTGTTGATGCATTGATTTATTGTAGTGTTTATACTTCATATCAAGGTCAACTCCAATTAATTCTTAAAAACTCTCTGGTGTACTGAGTAGAGAGAGACTTTAGGTAGTCTCTGTGCCCAGCAGCAAAGAATGTAATAGTTAATTAGAAATATCTGTGTTAGAAAAGGGAGGGGCTGTTGACCCTCTGAAAAAGCATTTCTCTCTTATGCCGTAATCACTAACTATTCTGACTGAAATTCTCAAAACCCATTCTTAATTTCCTTTTGTCTTTTTTTGTTTAGACTTTTAATTTTTTATTTTAAAGATGTGGGATACAATTCAGGGTTAGGTATACAAATGTTCATTATGCAGGTACCCTTGTTGACGAGGTTTGTCCCCTCTCCCCCAGCAGTTTCCTGCCTTTTACCCCCCTTCCTCCCCTGGCAGTTTCCCACTACTGCCAATCCTTTTCTTATAGTGTTATGATAATTGTTCAAGGTCTGCTTATGAGTGAGAACATGTGATAATTCTTTGTTTCTGTGATAGATCACTCAGTATTATAGATGTTAAGTCCTTGTATCTTATAACATAGGTCTAGTGCTTCAAATAAATACAAATGAAAGTGAGTATCTTGTGTTAAAAACATTTATATATCCATGTGGTAAAAAAAAAAAAATTCTAACTACAAAAATTGTAAGATAGAAAGTAGAATTCTCTATTTCCTGTTTCTTCATATACTGACTCTTAGATCCTCTCTTTGAGCTAATGTTAACCAATCTTTGGATATCCATACCCAAAAATGCTAGAATAGCGTTCAGCTAAATTTAGTCTCTGAGCCCCTTCAAGTTGCCAGAAGCTTTGAAAACAAATAATATGGTCCCTGTCCTCTGGAAGTATACAATCTAGCTGATGAAAATAACCTGCTCTGGGGCTTGAAAGGAAGCCAGGAGGGAGCAGTGAGAAGGCATTTGAACTGGGATGAGTCTGAAATCATGCCAGCGGCCATGCTGCCACAGCAATTCTGTCTTCCTCCTGGGATGTGTTGGCTTTCATGCAGGAAGATAAATTCTTCTCCTACCTACTTTCAGGCAGAAGTGCATGAGGGGTAGCTGAGGCCCAAAGACAAAGAACATAGCTGGGTGGTGTGATGAGAGGGAGGGAAAGCATGTTCCTGTGTTTCTGGAGTGGAGGGAAAGACCCCATTAACCCCTCAGAGGCTTCTGGTCAGTCTGTTTGGGGAAAAACTGCCTGAAATACTATATTTGCAGGGTCCCTGAAATATCCATGGAAAAGCACCCCTCCAACTTTGGCAGCTTAGCTGGCTCTGCAGAATGCTCCTCCTTCCATCTTGTATACTTGGTCTCCTCCTTCAGACCCCAACTGCCAAGATTTCTGCTAGCTCCCACTGGTGGCAGCTGTGCTCTGATTCTGGATCATTCTGAGAAGCCTATAGGTCTTGGCGTGCTCAGTTTTCATCCTCTTCCAGGCCCAAAAAGTTTCCAGTCTTTACTTCCTCAGAGCAGCTACCTTGCAATGTGGGACACACAGACACTATGAGGATTCACTGGATTTGTACATCTCAGTGGTATCAACACACAAATACCAGAGATAACAGAGTACTGATCTCACCCTCTTTCAGCTTGCTTGTCGTTCTCTCTGTTTAAGCAGCTGATATGTCTGAAGCTTCACCTTCTGAGAACAGTCACTCTAAAATGTGTAGAAGAAGAAATACATCTATAAACACTTATCCAAGCTTGGCAGTGGAACTTTCACAGCCTCCCAGGTTTTTATGCCCACTGCCCAGAAAAGCTGAGACTTAGCAGCGGATGTTGCAGAGTGAAAGAGTTTAATAATCACAAAGTAGCTGAGCTAGGAGGAAGGGTGATATTTCTCAAATCTACCTCTCTCAGGATCAGAAGCTAAGGTTTTTAAGGGTAATTTGGTGGGCAGAGGGCTAGGCAGTTGGGACTGCTGATTGATTAGGGATGAGATCACAGAGGTGTTGAGATTGTCTTTGCACACCAAGTCAGTTTCTGGGTGGGGTTCATGGGTCACTGTTCCTGCTAGAGTCAGATTATTATTAGTGTGATTATTAAACTCAGCGTCAGATGGTCTGTCAGAATGCTGAATACGCTTCAGCCGATTAAACTTCTGAATACCATCAAGGAGGTCAGCATGACTTACAACCCATTGTTCTTCAAAAGAAAAGTTTGTTAATCTTGCAGACAGCCCTGGGGGTTAGGATATGCATGGAGAGAGGAAAGGTCAAGGAGAAAATAAAATAAGTGTGACAAACATCTTATGATTTAAATCTTAACAAAATTCAGTTCCCTGTTACAATTCTAACCTTGTGATCTTTTATTAATTTTATGAAGGCAGTTTCAGCATGTCATCAGGATCAGAAACAGACACCCTTAATGCCAGCTCAGTAGAGTCCAACGGAGGAGTTTAACCTGGAGATAGCCTGGAAAATATTTCCATTTCCAGGGCATTTGGTTTCTTGATTCATTAGGAAGAAACAACATGCAAGGTTTGAAGTTTCTCCACCTCTTCCCTATCAAAACAAGCAAATTCCGCTACAGTTTCTAATAGTGGTTTAATATAAATCAAACTTACAATGTTTTTGTGTTAAATTCTGTTTTCTAGAGATTTTGTTAGTAACAATACGTGGAAGTCCTAGTATGAAAATTAGCCAATATTGATACAGAGATTTATTTGCAGATATTGTGCTCTGAAGCATCCTCCTAAAACTCCCATCACTAGGAAGCTCCAATTCTGTTCAGTTATGTTCCTGTCACCTTTCCTCCTAAAATGATAAATGAAACCGAATTAAATAAGTTGCTGTGAAAATAAATGAATCTTTGTCATTTATTTTAAATCTATACACACTCACACATGTACACACAAAACTGTATTTAGATTGATTGAAAACTCTTGGCTTTTCTGCAATCTGCCCAATGAGCTTTTTGTGCTTGCAGTCATGTCGGTTGACCCAGAGACGTGTATGTGTCTCATCCCATGGAAGACCACGTAGTTCTCTACCACATCCTGCATCTTCTGCCTCATTTAGCAACGCCCAAAGCATGAAACACTATTCAGAAGTGTAGCAGGGCGTAAACGTGCCTGTGTATTCATAAAAATTTACAATCATAATAATAACATGATTCAAACTGCATATATATTACTGTTCACAGATTACTGTATTATTATGGTTGACACAGTTTCTGTGAAATTCAGTGTTTTCCAGTATTACAAGTTTCACAGAAGAATGAACTGCTTGGCTTCCCTTGTAGGCTAGGGGCAAGAGAAAGTAATCATGAGCCCTCAGTTTATTAGAAATATTATTACTTTGGGGTCTAACAAGAAACTTGTCAGTTCTTATACACTTCATTGCGATTAATTATACTGATGGATGCCATTCAAAGAAAAATAGGTAATGCAGCCACTTGTGCAATGTGGGAGGAAAACACCATTTTTCAAGCTTTTTTAAAATTACTTTTTGTTAATTATATAAATATGTTCTTGGCCACTTTCTTTGAATTAAAAAGACTTCTAGTAGAACTGTTCACCTATTTTGTGACATTCACCCCCTGATGCTGATAGTGCGTTGATGATCAAGTCAGAGTATAATGCTTGGATTATCTGTGAATTAATTTTACAAATCAACTAGAAAAAACAATTCTACAGATAAAAAAGGATCTTGACAGAGGCGTGAGCTGTCAGAGAGAGACAGACATGTGCAATTCTAGCAATTATTCATGTGTACCTTCTAAGCAACATTTATTCAATTTGTTTTTATGTGGTTTACAGCAGCCTGACAGTTTGACCTCTCATTATAGTGCTGGTTTTTATTCCCAGAGTATACCTCTGTGCGTGGAAGTCATAATACTGAGATATCTGTCTGAGAGTAACCACATGCACCAGGAGGAAAAACCACTGAATTGATGGGACTCTTGATAAGGCTGAATTGTCACTTCTGTCTCCTCCCCAGACCTATGCAACTTTTTTGACAAAGTACTATCCCAGGTATACACGCTTTTTCAGGTCCCATGGAGCTGCACTAAGAAGTAAAAGAACAATTGGGTTTCACGACTTTAAAAGTCCAACATTGGGTAGTAAGAAAAGGGCAATTTTTACTTAACCTTCCTGCTCCAGATTTGATTTTAGCCTCACCCTGGACATAAAATCCAGAGAAATAAGCTTTAGATGTTAGTTGGATTCTTGAAGCTGTGATGAGGTTCTGAAGCTATGCTCAGGATCTTAGAAAGTCCAGGGAAATCATACATTGATTTCCATCAGGGCTGATAAGCTGGCTAAAACATCAGGAATCTGTGACTTGGACCAGTATAGCATTGGTGTCTCTGGGTCATCTCAAGTCCTTTTATGTATTTCCCCATTATCCTTTGGTCAATAAAAATTGGAAAACTTTCTGGAAATGTATTGAGTAAGCATATTTTTTCAAAGTATAGGGTCCATACAGAGAAAATTATTTAAATGGGTCACTGGTGGAGACACACAGCATCTGCTCTGCTGATGAATTAGATGAACTCCTGAGCCCTGGCCAGTCCAAAGGCTACAGAGCTCTGGGCAGGTTGATTTTATTGAAGGTTAACTACAGAGAGTTGATTATGGTTCAGACAGGACTTTGAACTTGGCCCCTTGCGTGGAGAGGAAGTCAACATGAGCATACCATCATCTCATCTCACTTGAGGAGTGAGGCCCAGGAAAAACTTGTGGGACTTTTAGAGCCAGCCTCGGGTCTCCAAGGCAGCTTGTCTTCTCATACCTGTAGAGCTCTTCCAAATGCTGCAGGCCTTCTTCCTTGACCTTCTCTCTAGAGGTAAACGAGTTCTCCTGGCATTTATGTGCAAAAGCTTCCCTATAGTATACACTTGGCAATGGAACAAGACATTTGTCTTGTCTAAGCAAACTTGCCCATCATTTAGTGGCCTGTTTCTTACTTCTCAGGCCACAGCTGAAGACAGAGGGGAGAAAGTTCATTCCTAGAAAACCATCAAGCTCATTTAAAAATTATAGTTGATTGGAAAAAATTAATTTGAGTTTAGAAAACTTTATTAATTTTTTTACTTTAAAATAAATTTTTGTTTATCAATTTAAATAGAATGGATCTATGCATCCAACATTTGGTTGCAAAGCAGAAAGGGATGCTAGTCAGAACTTATATCCTGCTGAAATTACACTGAGGGATATTATATCACTTGCAACTTTTGAAATTTTGAGTATTAGCTGAATCCTAGATAAATGCTGGCACATTACAATTTTCTCATTCAGGTTAATTTTGTTTTAATTTACATGCACAGAGAAGTAATGCACAGAATTTTTAAAATAAAAGTTTTGCCAAATTTGCTACTTTTTTTAAATAAGAGAAAATGCATATTAGAGAATAAAGTTGAAGTCCTGTTTTTCTTCCTCAAACCCATTATAACCATGTTCTTCTTAGCCATAATCATTGTCAGGAACTTATATTTTTCCAGTTCATTTTAAAATGTTTTAACTACTTGTATGTAGTATTGCTTTGAATATATTTAAAGGTTTACATAGATGTATCATTTTATACATTCTGTTTTACAACTTGCTTTTTATGTTCTACCTTATTCATTCATTCAATAAATACGCATTTTGTGTCTACAAAGTTCTGGGTACCTTTCTAAGTGTTAAGGTTACAGATTGACAAAACAGTAACACTTAACTTGCCTTAATGAAATTTACATAGTAATTGGAAAGAGACAGTCAAACAAAGAAGGAAATAAGTGTATATCATATCGGATGATGAGAATATTATAAATACAATAAAACAGGAAAGGAGGAATGCAGAGGCATGGGAGGAGGCAGTTCTGAGCAAAATGAGATGAGTCCTAAGGATTTCGAGGGACAGAAGAGTGACAAGGCACAAAGGGTTGCTTGGGAGTGAAAGGCTGGGGTGGGAGTAGGAACCCACCTGGAGCAAGCAGGGTCTATTTTGGCAATATGATAAACTTGGCTTATAGATGTGAATTACTGTAGTTCTATCTTGTACAAATGCCACATTTGATTTATTTATTCCTAATTGATACCCATGAGGCTGCTTTCCTCTATTGGTTTCTATTACTGAAAATATTGCTAAGAAAATTCTTGTTCTCCTTGCATTTATGTGCAAGAGTTTCCCTGTAGTATACATTTGGAGTTTAAAATACATTTTTATTGTGCACGTTTTCAGATTTATAAACACTAATACTTACTCCTCAAAGTGTCTGTGTACATTGCCCAGACACTTTGGACAATGTACACTTGTGTGATGTTTGAGCTCACACAAGTACAAGCAGTTCTGTTTTCTTACAACCTTGCCAGCATGAGATATTGTCAGTCAATTTTGTTTTGGCCACTCAGGGGGTTGCAAAGTGGAATTTTATTGCTTTAATTTAACTTCTCTCTTTGCTAGTGATGTTATTTATTTATTTATTTATCTAATCATACACTGGCTCTTGCATAAATTGCCTTTCATGTATTTTGACTATTTACCCTTATATTGTTTGTTTACTAAATGATTTACATCAGTTTCTTATATATTATGACTATGAAGCTTTTGTAATATACTCTGCAAATATCTTCTTCAAGTCTACTCCTTGTTCTTTCTCTTTGTCTATGCTGTTCATAATTATACCCATGTTTTAAATTTTTATACACTCCAACCTATCAATCTTTTATTTTAGAAAGTAACTTTTCAATGTCTTAAGAAATTCTTCAATACCTCTATGTCACAAAAGTATTCTCCTTCATGAGGAGACAGCCTGCAGACACTGCCGTGCATTCAATTACTAGTCATGCAGGAAGACCAAATCCTCGACCCTGGATTCTTTATTTTATTTTATTTTTTTTGAGTTGGAGTCTCACTCTGTCGCCCAGACTGGAGTGCAGTGGCCGCTCCCGGCCACTGCAGCCTCGCCCTGCTGGGCTCTGGCGATCCTTCTGCCTCAGCCTTCCAAGTAGCTGAAACTACAGGCGCACGCTACCATACCCGGCTGATTTTTGATTTATTGTAGAGATGAGGTCTCACCAAGTTGCCCAGGTGGGTCTCGAACCTGTGGGCTTAGGCAATCCACTCGCCTCGGCCTCCCAAAGTGCTGGGATTATAGGCTGAGTCACCGAGCCCCGCTCGACCCTGGATTCTATTTGAGATTTTTCTAAAGGGAGAGTCCAACTCCCAAGCTCTCTATAAGTTTCACTTAGGAATCTGCTGAAGTGCATTACAAGTTCAACTTTTCTCTCTCTGATTTTACTTCTTTCCCTCCTTTACCCAAATCACTCACCAATAAACCAGTTGCCTGACAACCTCCATCTCAAAGTTCATTTTTCAGAGATCCTGATCTGTTACAATTGGCAACAGAAGTGATCCTACAAAATAAAATGCTAACATAGATTTTGGAGCTAGATCATCTACTAGCTGGCTAGCAATTATGACATGTCATGGATGAAATAATAATAAACTCTGGCATGTGATAGCCTAGTGACTTTTAAAGCTGAGGTGGCAAATGCTGAAAGAAAATGTACTGGTGGGTGCAGTATCTCAAGTGATTGAAAACTTCAGGAGAAGTACTAAGAGTTTATAATAATTTTGGAATTAGATGGCTATCGCTGGGAGTGTTGGGAAAAGATTTTTAAAAAGCTGAGGACAATTACTCACCAACTTAAGGCTCTGTGATAGAGAATGTCCTTGGCAACATATAAAGAAATATCAGCTTCTGCAGCTGAAGGGCAAAAACAGCTGAGGAATGGGCCCAGGGCTTAGAATAAGAGTAGCAGAGCTACAAAGAAATTTGAGTTCTCAGCCCTAGAAGTTCTGCTCTACCAAGTTCAAGGCAGCGTTTAGAAAGAAGTGGGACTCTACAACATGCTATAGGGAAGACTGGGTTAATGCGCTCAAAAATCTCAAGTTCTTAGATTCTCCGGGCCAAATAAGCAGCATTTCTCACTGTTAGTGCCCATTGCTCTTTGTTTGTATTAATATTATGCAGAGGTCTTTTACTTGCAAGACAACATTTGCCCTCTTCGTCTCTCCTGCTTCCCCACCCTTAATAAGGGTTAAGTCATACCATGATCTGAACAGTGTAGTGCTAAGTCTGCTAAGAGAAGAACTGGACTACACTCAGAAGAGCTGCAGGATCTATCTAACATATGTCAACAGTAGATTGGAGAGTATATATGGGATATAATATCCTGAGGGTGCTAGATCAAAGAAGATGAAGTGTGAAGTTGGATAAGGGAGATTTTAGTGATATGGGAACAGTCATCCATGTTACAATTTTTAACACCCTGACAAGGACCCTAGAAGTCAGTTTTAACAGGCTCTTTAGATGGCTCTTGAAAACTTGGAAAAAGTAAGGACACTATCCGCTACACTCCGAATGTTTGTGTCCCCTTCAAATTAATATGCTGAAACCTAATCACCAATGTTTCGGTATTAGAAAGTGGAGCCTTTGGGAGGTGATTAGGACCTTCTGAATAAGATTACTGCTCTCATAAAGGAGACCCAGGGCAACCCCTTCGGGTCCCCTCCCATTGTGGGAGCTTTTTTGTCCTCTCAATAAATCCTGCTTTCTCATTAAAAAAAAAAAAAAAAAAGAAGAGCCCCAGAGAACTGCCTTGCCCCTTCCTCCTGTGGGGAAACATCTATGATACAGGAAACAGGTCCTCACCAGACACCACATCTGCCAGTGCCTTGATCTTGGATTTCCCAGCTTCCATAACTAAAGAGAAATACATTTATGGGTTTTTTAATCTACCAAGTCTATAGTTTTTTTATTGAAGCCCAAATGGTCTCAGACACATCATGTGAAGCAGAAATTCCAGAACCACTATAGGTGGTAAGGAGGAAGGGTTTTAAAAAATCATAGGGAAGTGAGCAAGCTAGAGAGGATATACTACAGAGGACAAGAAAAATGCTACATGAGGCTAGAAATTGTATCAGCTGACTACGTTTTATGGGAGGATCCAGAGTACACTCTGCTTATCAAAGTTCTAAAGTGTACAATGGTAAGAGGAGCCAAAGTAATGTTGAAAAGCTCAATGGTATCCTCTGGAAACCAAGCAACTTCTTTTTAATAAGGGCTGTATTAGATTGTACCTCTTCTGCTCTGAAGGAGCAGTAATTTGTCTTGAAAGGAATTGTATTGTCTTGCCTTTCCTGCTTGCAGGATTTCATCTAGCACCTCTGTAAGGCTGAAGTATGAGGACAGATTCCCCCCAAAAAAGGAATTTTTTTGGAGGGAAGACCCCTTGAGGTCTGGGGGGCAGGCTTTCCTTGCTAGGTAAGTGTTTCAGGAACCTATCCGCAACAGTGTACCAGCTAGTGCTATGAAAGGCTATGTTCAACTTCAGTGACTTTTTTTTTTTTTTTTGAGTTGGAGCCCCACTCGATCGCTCAGACTGGAGTGCAGTGGCCGTTCCGGCCACCGCAGCCTCGACCTGCTGGGCTCCGGCGATCCTTCCGCCTCAGCCTTCCGAGTAGCCGGAATTACAGGCGCGCGCTACCACGCCCGGCTAATTTTTTTGATTTATTGTAGAAATGAGGTTTCGCCTGCCCAGGCGGGTCTCGAACCCGCGGGCTCAGGCAATCCACTCACCTCAGCCTCCCAAGGCGCGGGATTACAGGCTG
>CAUYQG010201965.1:0-13506 GCA_963574415.1 Tarsius wallacei | reverse complement strand
GGTAACAGGTACAGAGAATATACGAACAATGAGTGTTTCTGATGAAACACAATTATAATCAGAATCTTACAGAATGTTTTATAAGTAACACAGCTTAATGTTAATCAATAGCAAACTCCAATGCTTATGCTTATAAATACAGTTTGTAATATCCGAAGAGCTGAGCTGGCCTGGGTATTTACACTGGCATGCCTCTCTGGATTCCAAATTCAGAAATAAACTTATTTCTTCCCAGTTCTCTGCCTCTCATCTCTTATTGGTAGCACAAGAGAGCAGCGTGTGTTCCACAGACCATTTCACTATAAGAATTCCTCTTGGCAGAAAAAGCCATTTCTTTTCTTTCTCTGCTGAAGATTTGGCTTCTGATTAAAATAGTTAATTAATTACACTTTCCCCAAATCTTATTGTACCTACAAAATTTCCCTCTGCCCAGATCCAATCTCAGTTGTTTATCTCTTTAGAGAGGGTATGGGGCAAATCTACGTCTATTAGCAAATGGTGATTTCTTTTTTCTGAGGTCCAGGATCTCAAAGGGCTTTATGAAAGCTACTTGCTTTGAATAGGCAAATCTCCCATGTTTGAAAAAAAGGAAGAGAAGGAAGACTTCTGCAATATCGCTGACCTCTAGAGAGATGAGGCCAATGCGTCCATGGTCATCAGTATCCTTTTAACCTCTTCTCTAAGTAGATTTGTTACTCTCTTCAGGATAATGGACTTCATTGCCATGACTTCTTTGTGTTTAATTTTAGAATGCCAGAAACGTCACTGCATATTTCCCTAGGTCCCGGTGGTATGATTACTACACGGTAAGTGTTTCTGAATGTTTATGCAACTTGGAATGGTAGAATACAAAGGCTTTTGATTTGACAGACCTTAGGTCAAATATTGGCTCTGTGACCCACCAGCTGTGTGGTCTTAGAGAAGTCACTTTAACCCTTGTAGCCTCAATTTTCTCACCTCCAAATGAAGTGAGACCACTTCCCTCACAAAATGGTTGCGAAATAACAAGTCAGTGCTTAGCTTTTCATGGGTGTTCTTTTCATGTTATTTTCTATCTTTTCTTATTCCATCACTATTCTCAGTGGTATATAAAGATAGATCCCAGTGAGCACTTGAGATTGTGTTATATAGTTTTTGTTTGTATCCTTGCCTGCTGTACGTTCATAAGTATAGTGGTCTTTTCCTCTGTCTTCTTGTAAACATATCCTTCTATTGCTTAGATGCTCAAAGAAGTGTTGCTACATGTAATTACCTAGGGTAAGCAAGTTATTAGAAAGTGTGCAAAATACATACAGATGATACAGATGTATGCAGCTCAACCGTTGTGAGTCTAATCAGTGCAAGTGCATTTAGTAACAAGGAACCAGCAAGGATTTCCCTGCCACATAGTTTCTGGACCAGTATGAGCCCAGAGACTTAACTGGAAAGACAGGCTCTTCCATAGCAGCTATGATGTTCTCTTACAAGGACACAGATGAGTTAGAGTTTGACGCTCTAACCAGGGAGTGTTTCCTTGCTCTCTAACCAGGCCTTTTCTTTTGACTTTCTAAGGAAAACAAAGCAGAGGGCTAGAAATACAACAAAGGGACACATGCAGAAAGATAAAAAGCAGAGCATACTCTAGCTCCTTTCTTCCAATGGGATTGCAGTGAGACTGGGTGAACACTGGGAAAGGACATGCACATTGTATTCCTCCTCTTCTCTGTCCTGTGGAGCCTGAGTCCTTCATAACTCCCTGGGCTGAAAGACTCTGCTATGTGATTTCCATGCAGAACTTTCCTGGGAGAAAGTGGTCAAGTTTCTTTAAGTGAGCTTGGCCTTTGTCTTGCTGCATGTTGACTGCCTCATTTGATAACAGAAGATAGTTATGGTTAAAGAAGGAAAGATAAAAAAAATCATGTGGGAAGACAAAGTTGATGGAGCAAGCTGTTTAGAAAATGATACAATTTTGATGTTTAATTAAAATGAAGATTAATCTCATGGTTGAAATTAATAAAGAAATGTCTTCTTAATTAATCTTCCAAAATCTGGGGTATTTATTCTATGTTATAGAGTAGAGTTTGGCCAAAAGTGGTCCACAGCCAGATATGGATGTTACCTGATTTATAAATAAAGTTTTATTGGAGCACAGCCATGCACATTTGTTTATTTGTTGTTAACAATAATTGCTCCTTACCTCTAAAGTAGCAGTTATCAAATTGAGGGAATTTTGGCTATAAGGGACCATTTGGCAATATCTGGAGACAATATTAGTTGTTACAATGTAGGAGTGGGCAGCTCCTAACATCCAGTGGGTAGACACTAGGCAATCAGCTAAAAACAAAAAGCACAGGACAGCCCACAACATAGAATTAGCTGGCCCCAAATGTCAATAGTGCTGATACTGAGAAACTCTGCTCTAGTTGAGAAAATGTGGAAGAACAGAAGGATGGTCTCTGAGGAATTGAGGTTTATGATTCAAGTGAGAAAGCATCTTTTTCTGTCACACATGAGGCAGGATAAAGATGTCAAACATAAAGACAGATGTAGGACACTATGTAGTATGCACTGTAGAAACCCAAAAGACAAGGGACCCTAACAAGACCTTATAGCAGCAGTACAAAATTTTGTACAGCACCTGAGTGAATGCAGCAAGTGTAAACCAGGGTGTGCCAAAGGGTGATGAACAGTCAGCAAGCTCAAAGGAGTAGATGAGATGTCTGGTGAAATGCATTGTTCAGAAAAGTGCATACCCTCTCCCTCATCATCTCTGACCTTTTCTGACCCACAGGGTGTGGACATTAATGCAAGGGGAGAGTGGAAGACCTTGCCTGCCCCTCTTGACTACATTAATCTTCATGTCCGTGGGGGTTACATCCTACCCTGGCAAGAGCCGGCGCTGAATACCCACTTGAGGTGAATTATGGGACTCGGGGCCCCCTTTACATATCAGATAGCTCACCAGTTTGTAATGAAGCCCACCAATATGTAAGAATCACTCTCAAGCCCACTTATTTATTTTATTTTTATTTTTTTGAGTTGGTGTCTCCCTCTGTTGCCTGAGCTATAATGTAGTGGCATGATCATGGCTCACTATAGCCTCAACCTCCTGGCTCAGGTGATCCTTCCTTCTGAATAGCTGGGAATACAGGTGCGTGCCACCAAACCTGGATAATTTAGAAAAAAATTATTTTTGGTAGTGACAAGGTCTTGCTATGTTGCCTAGGCTGGTCTTGAACTCCCAGACTCAAACAATCCGCTCACCTCGGCCTCCCAAAGTACTAGGATTACAGGCGTGAGCCACCACACCTGATGACACTTGTTTTTTATTTGTTTGCTCATTTATGTTTTA
This sequence comes from Tarsius wallacei, assembly GCA_963574415.1. Taxonomy (NCBI): domain Eukaryota; kingdom Metazoa; phylum Chordata; class Mammalia; order Primates; family Tarsiidae; genus Tarsius; species Tarsius wallacei. Next base: position 10,175 of record CAUYQG010201965.1, on the reverse strand, counting down.
ACCTTTTCAATCTGTGTACTCTTAGAACAATTATGAACAATTCTTTTAGATCTAAGTGGGTGAGATGACAGGTCTAAAAAGTGGCATTTCAAGTGAAAGTCAAAAGAGAGGCAACTATGAGTCATGATAGTTTTAGAAGACTTTTGGATCTTATTGACTCTTTCTGAAGAAAACTATTGCTGGAAAATTGTTTAAACCATATCACAACTGATGCCTGAGGCTGAGACTCCTCATATACAAGCTTTAAAAATTCTAGACTTAAGCTTATATAATAATTAAGGATAGTTATCACCAAGTGAAGACTTACTCCATGACTAGAACTGAACTAGTATGAGAATTTCTATTAGGGGATTATCTATTTTTTCTTAACAAAAGGAAAACATAAATTCTGTGAGGTAGGTACTGTTATTATGTCCACTTCACAGATTAGCAAAGAAAGAGGCTAAGGATTTACTCTGAGCCCCACTGGTAGTAAGTAAATAAGCAGAGACTAAAATTCATGTCTGTCTGATTCCAATCCTAAAGCTTGTATATGAGGAGTCTCATTCTCTTCATTTGATTCAAAAAATTCAAATAAAGGCAAAGAACTTAGGGTATTTGAAAACAGAACTCACTATACTTGTTTTAGGAAATTAGGTCATGAAAGTGAAAAGATTTCAGCAGCAGAATTTTCCTCACAAAGGGTAAAAGAAGATACCAATTAGTTTGCATGTAGTTTCTTTAAGAACCTTAAAGAAGAATTCCCCTTGATTCATACACTAAATCACTCATTCATGACATGAAGTCACATAGCTAGATGGAGACAGAACTGAAACTAGGCCACACATCTCTCAAATCCTGGCACTCGGTCTTTATCCTATGAAGCATTTCCTTTCGCACCTTTGTGTTTCTGTGAATACTCTTGATTTTTGGCTGTGGCTTTGTTTTTAGCTAACGCCTGTCTCTCACCTCACTGCAGCCGCCAGAAATTTATGGGTTTCAAGGTTGCCTTGGATGATGAGGGAACTGCTGAGGGCTGGCTCTTCTGGGATGATGGGCAAAGCACTGGTGAGTAGGGGTTGCCTAGGACTCATGCCAATAGCATTGACTACATTCCTGGGTAGCTTACAGGCCTGCTTTTACCTTTTCCATGTTAAAACAGCTTTGAATTTTTAAATATAGTCCTTTGTTACTTCAAGTGTATAATCATATTGTACATAATCCTTATGCCTCATGCCTTGTGTAAGTGATACTTAGTTCTGAATCTCTCACTATTACTCAACTGTACTCATTCCCTGTGGAGGGCAGCAGTATAAGAGCCCTAGAGAAAGTCTACTTGTAGCCAGCTGAGATAAACTTTCATATGATTTATGGCCTAGGGTACATTTCCTAATTACACGGCTTACTATCCAGTAAGAGATGCAATGCTCCTATCAGTTGTGTTATTTATTTGGGGAATTTTCCATTAGGAGTTTATAAGAATTGGAAAAACTCTCAGGAGACTCAAGTATCATTAGCAATTTCTACACAAGTGTTGTTTGGTAGTACTTTCTACACTGATGGAAATGTTCTCTTTCTTCTGCTGTTCAATATCTATAGGTGTATATGACTATTAAGCACTTGAAGTGTGACGAGTACATCTTAAAAAACTGAATTTTAAATTATATCTGATTTTAATTAACTTAAATTTAAGCAGCTACATTTTGCTAGTAGCCATGGTCTTGAACAGCAGTTCTAGAGGCTAGTCAATGGCTACCGACTGAGGGATGAGTCAGTTAGAAAGAGGCTAGCTAGCACATGGAGAAGAGTAAGATAGCCACAATGGTAGGGTGTAGGCTGTAAATAGCTAAAATACTGCTCCTGATTGGATCAGCAAATATGTTGAATTTCCTATTCTTTCTGGGTTTGTGGCATACATTAAGGATGAAGGACAAACGTTTTTCTTTGATTATCTTTGCACTCTGAAGATCACATTTTAAAAATTGTCTAATGCCTCTCAAAATAAACCTACCAACACACCAGTCTTGGTGTTTGTGTATGTGAGTGTGCATGCATGTATATGCACTGATGTGTACATCTAGCAAAATGAATCTGAAAATTCTGAGGTACCTAGGAAGATGTTGGGAATGGTAGACCACAGTAAGAGAAGTGGCTTGAGAACAGTGTTAGGGAACAGTGTATATGAAATGACTGTCAGACAGATGCATCTACACTCATTCATTTCAAATGTCTTGTGTAAGCTGAACTCGGGTGCAGAGTCTTATAAGATTCCATAAAGAGGACTTAAATTACAAAATGGAACTATGAAAAAAAGAAAAATAAAAACAAATATCTTTATTTTTTTCAACTAAGACAAGTAGGCAATTAGAATAGAATTGGTATATTCTATATCATAGGATTCTATAGCATAGCTTCAGGCCATGTTTATTTTGTTGTTTATTTGCAGATACCTATGAAAAAGGACTCTATTACTTGGCCAACTTTTCTGCCAGCCAGGTGAGTGTGACTGAGACTATGAAGGGAGACCAGAGTTCTACCAGCTTGTAAGATGCTGAATATCTTGAATACCTTCATTGCTCTTCTTGTTAATCCACATCCTTTTATTCCTCCAGAGTTCAGATGGAGATTTACTATGCTTCCAGGAGGTTTTCTGTAATTAAACCTACTAGTATCTCATCAGTAATAACCATTATTTCAATTTACTATTTCAGAGATGGACAGAATGTATCTATGTTATCTAGACCCTGCTCCTTAGTTGCCTTGAAATAGGCTGCATATTTCGTGACTCATCCATCTATAGAAGTATAAGTTTCTTGGCAGTTGAGATCCTCATCTTTTATAGAGTTCAGAGAAACGCTAGGCACTCTGCAGCTGCTTGTCAATGCAAAGTGGATGGTAGTTGGCAGTAGGAGATAGAGTGCTAAGGACACAAAATAGAGGCTCTGAAGTTGTCTGCCTTCATCATCTACACTTGTTTCTAAAAACAGGTCAGGAAAAATTTGAACTAATTTTGCTATTTTTTCCCCTGTGGTTTCTCTTATCTCCAATTTGACAGAATTCGATGCAGAGTCATATAATTTTCAACAATTACATCCTTGCTACAAACCCTTTGAAACTGGGCTACATTGAAATCTGGGGAGTGGGCAGTGATCCCATTACCAGTGTCAGCATTTCTGCGAGTGGCATGGTCATAACACCCTCCTTCAGCAACAACTCCACAGCACAGGTTTGTAACTAGTGAAAAGCTCAACCCTAATATGCCTGGTGCAGTGCCTGACTGTTTCCCTTCCAAATGACACCCATCTCCTGCAAAGCTTTTTAGAAATCTCTCTGTTTTCAGTGTATTAGGAATGGATGACATGGAGATGGAGGAAAATTTATGGTCTATTTGGAATTGAGGGCCTGGATCCTTACTTTCCATGTTTGTCTTCTTGTCTGCAAACTCATATCAAACTTTGTCTTTCTTACCTCATCTGTGCCTCAGAGATCAACTTCCCAAACAGCTTGAACTACTATATTTCACCAAATATGACACAATCAGTGAAAAGTTACTTCATTGTTTCATGTGCCTCAAAGAAAGAAAAATGGATAGCAAAACTATGATTGAATGCCTTCCTATCACTCAATTTTTTTTATTTTAAACTTATAGAAATCTTCTGGAAACTTCATTAGACAGATTTTTATATATTTTAGTATTTTAAGTGATAATGCAGAGGAAAATATTGAGTAGAGATACACTGTTGAGTCTGCCTCAAAGTAATTTAGAAGTGGAAGTCTCTGAATGTGAGGTTTTAGAAATAATTTAGCCAATTTTTATCACATATTATTTATTATTTTATTATTTAACTGGTTCATTATTATGTATTATTATTTGAAAGAAATACAAATTGGTTAAAAACTTCCTCTATACTACCAAGGGTGTTGTTCAGCATTTCATAAAAATTCTTCCACTTTTGTCTGTGAGTTTGTTTTTTTTTAAAAATCGGAGTCTCACTCTGTCACCAGGCTGGAGTGCAGTGGTCACAATCATGACTCACTGCAGTCTTGACCTCCTGGGCTCAAGGGATCCTTTTGCTTCAGCCTCCCATGTAGCTGGGACTACAGACAGGCACCACCATTCCTGGCTCCCTTTTTTTTTTTTATAGAGGCAAGGTCTCACTGTGTTGTCCAGGTTGGTCTAGAACTCCTGGCCTCAAGCAATCTTCCCGCCTTGGCCTCCCAAAGTGCTAGGATTACAGGCATGAGCCATTGCACCTAGCCTCTATGAGATTTTTCTTCCAAGTCACTAACATGCTTTATGTAACTTCTTACCCTAGTACTTTCCTGATAATACTGTAACTTCTTTTTTTTTTTTAAGTTGGAGTATCACACAGTCGCCCAGACTGGAGTGCAGTGGCACGCTTCCAGCCACTGCAGCCTCAACCTGCTGGGCTTCGGCGATCCTTCCGCCTCAGCCTTCCAAGTAGCTGGAACCACAGGCGCGCGCTACCACACCCGGCTAATTTTTTGACTTATTATAGAGATGAGGTCTTGCCAAGTTGCCCAGGAGGGTCTCGAACACGCGGGCTCAGGCAATCCACTCACCTCGGCCTCCCAAAGCACAGGATTACAGGCTGAGCCACCGAGCCTGGCTGCAACTTCTTTCTTAAATGTTTTTCAATCCATTCATTCATAACATAGCAATAACAATGAAGTTCACAAAGGCATCAACAGTAACAATTATGTCAGGAGTGCTGCCAGGCTCATAGTAATTCTTCGACTGTTAATTACAAGACTCATTCTGATCTCATAAGAGCTAAATATGCAAAACTACACCTTGAAATTCATGCAGTACAGTGGCTCCAACACTTATTATCCTTTTCTTTCTTGTATGCTTTCATACTGCTTTTCTTCCTGAACTATTTTTTCTTTCGTAAATAATCCTTCTAGATTACTAAGCCTGAAACAAAAGTTTTCCTTTAGCTTTGCATTTAAAAAATGTGTTTCCTCATACTTGTGGTTTTCTTGTCAACAACTTTGCTAACTTTACCAAGAGCACATCAAGCACTTTGCCCCATTCTGTTGTGACCGACTCATGGACTGACATACAAGCTCATGACTGCACACACAGTGAAACTCTTGTGAAATATTTGCCTAGAAAAAAGCAGGACTGTTGGACTCCTACTGGACAATCATTGGGGTGCCAGGAGGGGATAGGATAAGAGGGAAATGAAAAGATCACTCCAAAGAAAATCAACACTTCAGAAGAATGGAAAAGAAAGTGTTCTCTCCAGTTGTCTGTGCAGTTATTTCTTTGCAGTGGTTGCAGATTGCATTATTTAGAGGCTGATTCCTATCACTGAATAATCTTTGTACCCTTAGAAGTTAGGAAACACCCTTCCCACCTGAAAACTTGAGGGAAGTCTGCTAGCCAGGCAATAAAATGTGAAAGTATTAGAGAGAGTTATGTGGACCTTTTACTTGTACCTGATTTATTTGTGTGTGGGAGATTTTGACAGCATATGCCCAATATTTTTCCTTTGGTTCCCAACAGGTTTTAACCATTGATGTGACCGACAAAGACATCAGTCTACATAATTTCATTTCATTGTCATGGAAAAGCACTCTGTGAATTTTTAAAGCAAGATCCTAACTATGAACAAGATTGAAACTACTTATAAAATACTTCATACCCATAAAATTTTTGTGTTGCTAATAAGTTCATGCCTATTGTTGGTCAGATTATTTTATTAATTTTGTTATATGTTTTGTCTGTGAATCCCGAAGATTAAATCTTAGCCCCGTGGGATAAACAGTAGGGAGGTGTGGAAAATCTATGAGATACCTTAATGTTTTTATGTGATTAGTATTGTACTGATGGTTCGTTATATGACATTTGTTGAAGATGAACTGGGTCCATGGTGAAGTGTGTGCACATGTGTGTAATCACAGAATAGGCTCAATTCTTGCTAAATACACAAGAGAAAGCTTGCAGTGGCAGATTCAAGTCTAGAAGCTAACCAGCACCTCAAGAAAGTATCCAGAAAGAACATCTGGTAGTTGGTTATAGGCAGAGGGGAACACTATCCTGAGGACATAATATAAGCAGGAGAAAAAGGAAAACACAAGCAGGAAGGATCAAAGGAAACAGAAGGTGATGATATAAAAGTGATCATAAGTAGGAACAGAATGTAAAATTATCAGTAGTAGCCTCATGGGGAGGAAAAATGAAGAGTCAACTCACCTGAAATGGAGAAGAGGGGCTAGGAGAAATCCTCAGCATATGGTAATGGGGATGAGGATGAGATTTAAGATGGCAAAGCTGAAGAATAGAGTTGGAATGTAAAAAAATATAATAATTTTCTCTGTAGTGTGGTTTGAAATGTATAAATCTTATTTCTCTATTCTGTGCCTAGTATACATAACTGCAATTTCACACAAGCACATATAATTTATATGCCAGGAAAAAAATAAAGGTGACTTTGCAAGAGATTTTAACTTTTGTCATATTTGACCTGAGTAATCTTCATTTGGGGTTAAGAATTCTTGTTCGGCAAACTCTTGTGAGTTGGTCTTTCTGGTTCTCTTCAGCATCAGAGTTCCTCTAGTCTAATCCACCAATGGAATGGCCAGGTTTGTGATTATCTACCCTTTCTCTTACTTCCCTATGATGAGTCTTTCTTAAGATTTAGGTTTGTAGAAGGGTCTACTTGAATTGTTGTCATTTTAATTGTCATAGCAGCTTCTATATTTATTAAAATATCAACTCTGGCAAAAATAAGAGTTGCAACACTACTGCTTACAACACCAGATAGTTAAAATTTGAGATAAAGAAATTATATGTAAATACTTAGAAATATTTACTTTTAGTATTCCTTGAAAATGAGTGATCGGGCACAGTGACTCAACCTGTAATTCCAACATTTTAGGAGGCCAAGATGAAAGGCTTGCCTGAGCCCGGGGGTTCGAGACCAGCCTGGGCAACTTGGTGAGACCTCATCTCTATAATAAATCACAAAATAGCTAGCTGGGGGTGGTATGCATCTGTAGTTTCAGCTACTTGGAAGGTTGAGGCAGAAGGATCGCCTAAGCCCAGCAAGTCTAGGCTACGGTGGCCTTGAGTGTTCTACTGCACTCAAGCCTGGGCGGCAAGAGTGAGACTCCAACTCAAAAAAAGAAAAAAGAAGAAAATCAGTGTGCTTAAAATGAATGTGTCTACTTTCCTATGTTTTCTTCTTTTCTTATAAACTAGAAGTTCACCCTGCTGGCTCACTCATGTGTTAGCACATGCTAAGGCTACAAACAAACAATAGTGTTAAATTAGCTTAATGCTCTAATGATCACAATTAGGGGCTTCTGGATGAAAGCCCAAGCTAACCAGCCAAACATATAAAAGCAGCCATTAAAATCCTTTGATCAAAAGGTGGGAAAACTTATCAGTGGCCCTCTAATCAGCTCAGGAAGGCTACAAGGACAAAATAATTATTTATTTGATACTAAAGAATATTTTATGTTACCATTTGGGATATATGGAAAGAAATTGGCTCTGGCTGCCGCAAAGTACTCAAAGCCAACACCCTAGTGAGGCCTGTGGGGGTCTGGAGCATTCCTAGTGTCTGGGACCTCGTGACAGTCTGGTGAAGCCTATTAAATCTCTCCTCAGAACAATATTTTAAATGCATAAAGTGAAATGCATAGAGTTTCAAAAGAGTCCTACATATTAAAATATACTTATCCAACTATTAAAGAAAAGCTTATATAGTAACACATGAGGTGTATTTTTTTCCGTGACCAAATTAAATTAAAAGTTCCAGTAGTGGAACTAACAAGACCATAATTTCAATGTATTGATCAACATGAATAATATTTTGAGATATCTATGACAATTTCATAGTGTGGTATATGATTCCATTTTTTGACAACTCATGTGTACTGCCTGTTGTCCACGTTTATAGTCTAAGGAAATGCCAAATTTCTGCTGGAAATCAGTGAAAAAATATGTATTTTTTTCCTATCTAAGTTATGTTCATATGCTCCTTGAAGGTCTGGGGCCCCTAGGTTAAGAACCCCTAGATGTCAGCTTCTCAGACTCCAGCTTGGCAACCCAGACCCATGTAATTGTAACTGTCCCAAGATGTCTTACATGTCAGTCTGTCTCCTATCTCTTGCATTCACTTTTGGCTTAAAAGATATAATAATTAATTAATTAATGTTTAAATTAACAAACACTGTATATAGTTATGATATACAACATGATGTATACACATACACACACTGTAGAATGGCTAAAGCGAGCTACTTAGCATACCTATTACCTCACATACTTATTGTTTTGTGGTGACAATATTTAAAAATCTACTCAGTAATTTATTTTTCTTTTGTTTTTTTCATGTCAAAATGAAACATCTTTAGTTCTTTCTTTTCTATGCCAACAAATCACAAAGTTTTCATTGAAAGTAGGAATCTGAAACTCATTTGTGCGAAGCAGAAACTCACAGGAAACATTCTACAACAGGACATGAAATCCTTGGTATGAAAGGTAAATTGTTTCTTGAGATTGTCCTCACCCAGAAACACCAGATTCCTGTGGTTCTCTAACTTCATCTTGTACAAAATTCGTTGAGCAAGATCTAGGCATTCCCACTCTTCTGGAGAGAATTCTATGCTCACATCCCTGAATGTCAATAGCCCCTGGGAACCAGCCATTTTTGCCTCTTCCTCCTCCTCCTTCTCTGGCATTTCTTTTCAGGTGAGATTATCATCTCCCAGCTTCTGAGTGTCCCAGCGTTCTCCCTAAGGATTACCCGGACCTGCATGTCACAGGGCGAAAAAGGCAAAAACAAAGGCACACGGTTCTCTCCGAGATCAATTTTTCTTTTTTATGTATTTTTCAGAGACAGAGTCTTGCTATGTTGCTCAGGCTGATCTCAAACTCCTGGCCTTCAATGATCCTCCTGCCTCAGCTTTCCAAATAGCTGGCATTATAGGTGTGAGCCCCTGTGCCTGGTTCTCTTAACAATTTTCAATATGCTTAATACACTATTGGCTTCTAAGAAGCCAGTTTGACAAGGACATGCAGACCTTCAGCCTAGAATTAGACTCCTAGCAGCTCTGGGAAATGTTTCCCCCTGGAGCAGAGCTGTCCATCTCTAAGTACAAAGTTATCTCCTGCCCTTCCCCATCACAGGTATTAGGCTGCTAGTTGAAGTCTTTTATGCTGCTTTTTTTTGAGGGAGAAAAACTCAGAAGCAATCTCTAGGGTCAGGAGCCTTGGATAAGTCACTTTGCCTCTTTTGGATCTGGTTTCCTTGTTGTGAAATGCTGGCATCAGACTAAAACTGTGATTTTCAAATTGTGGAGCTGTGCTCTGCTCTATTAAGGTCTTGGAGTGGAGAGAAGGCAGATTGGCAAGATTCTGAGCTCCCCATCCTAGCTTCAGTCAATCATTTGTGTCCTGGAATCCCATTTGAAGAAAGAATTTTAAATATATATATATATATCTCAACAGTCATCAAATATTGTGGTCTAAGACTTCTTTATATTCTTAGAAAAATTTACTGAAGATCCCAAGAGCTTTTCTTCATGGGGTTATAACCATTTATAGTTCTCATATTAAAAACTAAATTAACTGCATTCCCCAAAATACAAACATTTAGTCACAAGAATAACATTATTTTACAAATGTCTTTAAAGTCTAGCTTAATAGAAAAACTCTGAATTTCCATACCTGCTTTAGTCTTTTGTTATATGACATGTTATATAGCCTCTGGAAAACTTCACTGTATGCTTTTGAGAGGGAGTAAGACAAAACAAGCAAGTATTTTTTAGAATTTCGGTGAAAATATCTTTACTCAAAACCCCCCTAGAAAGGGTTTTAGGGATGGACCCCAAAAGATCTCTTTTTACTACACTTTTTTTTTCTTTTTTTGAGACAGGATCTTGTTTTTTCACCCAGGTTGCAGTGCAGTGGCGGGATCATAGCTAACTACAGGCTCAAAATCCTGGACTCAAGGGATCTTCCTGCCTCAGCCTCCTGAGTAGCTGGGACTACAGGTGTGTGGCAACACATCTGGCTATTTTTTTTTTTTTTTTTTTGAGTTGGAGTCTCACTGTCGCCCAGACTGGAGTGCAGTGGCCGCTCCCGGCCACCGCAGCCTCGACCTGCTGGGCTCCGGCGATCCTTCCGCCTCAGCCTTCCGAGTAGCTGGAATTACAGG
>CAUYQG010201962.1:0-17016 GCA_963574415.1 Tarsius wallacei | reverse complement strand
GGCGTGGCTGCTCCTGTGGGCCGCAGCCTGCGCGCAGCGGGAGCAGGACTTCTACGACTTCAGGGCGGTCAACATCCGGGGCAAGTTGGTGTCGCTGGAGAAGTACCGCGGCTCGGTGAGTGAGTGGCCGCCGCCCCTCGGCGGCGCCCGGCGGGGCCTGATGGCGGCGCCCGGCAGCCCGGGACCCCGCAGGGTGTGGCTCCGAGGGGGCTCCGGCGGCGCGCAGGCCCCGGCTCCCCGCCCCCACTCGGGCGCTCCCCCCACCCCGGGCGTGGCGCCCGCTGGTCCAGTCCGTCCCGCGGCTACGTGGCACGGCCCGGGCGCGCGGTGCGACCCGAAACTCTCGCAGTCCACGCCGGACTTCACTACCGGCACCTTCGGGCAGCGGAGTCCGAACCTCGCTGGGAGGCTGGATGCCCCTGCCCAGCCTTTGCCTTTCGCGGGGGAAAGTGCAGCATCGTGTGGCCTTTGCCTCTCCCTCCCCGCCCAGTTTCCACATCTGGAACTGGAGGAAGTGCTGATACAGAGTCCAGTTGAGAACTCTGTGGGGATGAATGTGCAGTGCAGAGGAAACGTTTTAGGTGCACGGGAACCTTACACGGATCATCCTTTGGAGAGGACACTAAGGCCCAGAGAGGGAAGGCACGAGGCCACACAGCACTGGAGAGACAGAGCTTGGAAGAGACCCCCCTCCCCCATCGGTGGTTCTCTCTAGGCAAACTCCTTAGATGGCGACCAGAATGAGACGTAAGATATAAGTTATCCGGGTTCATTGCCACTAACTTACCAAAAGGGAATCTTAGTTCGTAGAGGACTTCAGAGAGGGAATATGTGTCCGGGTTGAGTCTTTGAAATAAGAGTAATCCGGGCGCAGTGGTGCACGCCTGTAATCCCAGCACTTTGGGAGGCCGAGGCAAGAGGATTGCCTGAACCCAAGGGTTCAAGACCAGTCTGGGCAAGTTGGTGAGACCTCGTCTCTACGATAAATCAAAAAGTTAACAGGGTGTGGTAGTGTGTGCCCGTGGTTCCAGCTACTTGAAAGGCTGAGGCAAAAGGATCGCCTGAGTCCAGCAGGTCAAGGCTGTGGTGGCTGTGAGCATGCTATTGCACTCCAGCCTGGGCAACAGTGAGACTCCAACTCAAAAAAAAAAAAAGAAAAGAAACAAGAGTAAGATTTAGCAGGAAGCATGGGGGAGGGATGAGAAGAGGACTTCAAACAGTTGTGCGTGAAGGAGTCTAGAGCAGAGGCTGAGAATGGTGGAAGATGAGGCTGAAGGGGTCAGAGAGGGACCAAGAGGGACTTGAACACTGCATTGAGAGGCCTAGAAGTTACATTGTGCGTAACGAAGAACCCTCCAAGACTGCCTCTTTGGGATGGACTTGGGGATCCTGGTGTGGGAAGAATGGGAATTGAACTCTAGTGGACAGGTAGGCCAAGCATCCAGATTTGGATGAATCACAAAAATGGCTGTCAACACTCCTCTGGGAGCAAGGCCGTCTTTAGTGAACAAACTACTCACTAAGCAGGGAAATTCTCAATTATGCTGGAAGTCCTGGAGGCAGTAATCCCCATCCTGACTGACCCTTAGGCTGTTGTTGTGATTTTCAAATGAGATAACACTGTGGAAGTACTTGATAAACTGTAGAGTACAGCACCAGTCTGGTGGATCCCAGCAGGAACCTCATCTAGGACATAAAGCAAGGAACCAAGCAGAGCAGGACCCATTCCCTTTCAGGCCTCCCTTTTTCTCTAGGGCAGCTCACCAGGGAGCCCCAGGTTTAGCACCTGACCAACTCTGCTATTCTTTTTTATTTTTTTAGTTGGAGTCTCACTCAGTTGCCCAGGTTGGAGTGCAGTGGCACGTTCACGGCCACCTCATCATCGACCTGCTTTTGGAATACTGGTCTCGAATCCGCAGGCTCAGGCAATCCACTCGTATTGGCCTCCCAAAGTGCTGGGATTATAGGTTGAGCTACAGAGCCTGGCCTCTGCTATTCATTAATTCATTGTTCATTATTGAGCACCTACTGTGTATTAGGTACTAGGCCAGACTCTGGGGATTCAGTGGTGAAAAAAACCAGGAATGTTTCTGCTTTAATAGAGTTTATACAGCCAGGCTCGGTGGATCAGCCTATAATCCCAGCACTTTGGGAGGCCAAGGCAAGTAGATTGCCTGAGCCCACAGGTTCGAGACCAGCCCAGGCAACTTGGCAAGACCTTGTCTCTACAATAAATAAAAAATTAGCCAGGCATGGTAGCATGCGCCTGGTAGTTCCAGCTACTTGGAAGGCTGAGGCGGAAGGATTGCCAGAGCCCAGAAGGTCAACGCTGGGGTGGCTGTGAGCATGCCCCTGCACTCCAGTCTGAGCAACAGAGTGATACTCCAACTCAAAAAAAAAAAGAATGTATACAGGGTGGGGAGGAGAGAGACAATGAATAAGGGACCGAGAAATTATCAAGATAATTTTTAGTAGTGATAAGTGCTGAGACATAAACAGAACAAGATCACACAGCTACTAAGAGGTAGAATGAGAATTTGAACCCAGGCAGCCCAGCTCCAGAGTCCATCCCAAGTTCAGAGAGAAACCAAGGAACTGTCAGTCTAGGGAAGCTGTATACGGTGCTGTGAGTTAACCCAAGCTAGGTCTGCTGCTTGGGCAATGTACTCATTCTTTTACCTGCACACATTACTGGCTCCTACTACATTTGTGACTCTGGGTCCAGCCCTGGTGGCATAACCATGAGCAAGACTGACACAGCTTATGCCCTCAGGTTAACTGGGAAGACAGTTATTTAGACCAGTGTTGGGTATGGATGAATGGGTGACCACTTAGGAATGTGTGGGATTATGTACAAGTAGACCTGAGTGTAGTGTAGTGTGTGTGTGTGTGTGTGTGTGTGTGTGTGTGTGTGTTTGTGTGTGAATGGTTTATTTGTCTGCCTGCTTCTATGTACAAATCTGAGTCTGTGTCTGTGCTTATGTATGTATATATGTAAATTAACTGTGTGTATTTGGGTGTGTCTGTTTTGGTCTTTAAGGAGCAAGTTTTTGGTTTCAGGGTTGGAATTAGAAGCAAGATTTTCCCCCTTCCAAAACAGTGAGCAGACACACAAGATGTAGGTTAAAAATAAAAAAGCTTTAATGTTCTCGTTGCCCAGGGATCCAGCAGGAAAGAAAGGAAGAAACCTTACTGGGAAGGGAGTTAAGAGTCCCACTTTCTCACATAGGCAGAGTTTGGTATATGCTGGCCTCAAACTGGAGAGGTTGTTCTAATAGCCCATGGCCCCTCAGGGAATGGGTCCTTCCTTACCTGGTGGAAGTAGAGTATAGGAGTTTACAGCTCAATGGTTAAATCATTTAGCCCAGTGGTTCTCAACTGGGGGTGATTTTTCGCTTCAGGGAACATCTGGCAATATTTGGAGACATTTTTGATTGTCAAGACTAGGCATCCAGGCTAGGCACAGTGGCTCATGCCTGTAATCTCAGCACTTTAGGAGGCCAATGCGAGAGGACTGCCTGAGCCCAGGAGGTCAAGACCAGCCCAGGCAACATGGCGATACCTTGTCTCTACAATAAATAAAAACATTAGCTGGGTGTGGTAGCACACATCTCTAGTTCCAGCTACTTGGAAGGTTGAGGCAGAAGGATCACCTGAGCCCAGCAGGTCGAGGCTGCGGTAGCTGTGAGCGTGACATTGCACTCCAGTCTGAGTGACAGTGAGACTCCAACGGAAAAAAAAAAAAAAAAAAACAAAGACGACATATAATGGGTAGAGGCCAAGGACACTGCCAAATATCTTAAAATGAATGAACAGGACAGCCACCCTGCACCAAAGAATTATCCAGCTCAAAATGTCAATAGTGCTGAGGCTAAGAAACCCTATCTAGTCCAAGCAATTTGTGCTTGTTCCTGTCCAGGGCTCTAGGCTGCCCTTGGAAGTGGCCCTCTTTATGGGGCCAGTTGGTATAATCCCAGCTCTTCTCAAAAAAGTGATCAGGAGCCGGGCTCGATGGCTCAGCCTGTAATCCCTTGCTTGGGGAGGTTGAGGTGAGCGGATTGCCTGAGCCCGTGGGTTCGAGACCCGCCTGGGCAACTTGGCGAGACCTCATCTCTACAATAAATCAAAAATTAGTTGGGTGTGGTAGCGCGCGCCTGTAGTTCCAGCTACTTGGAAGGCTGAGGCGGAAGGATCACCTGAGCCCAGCAGATCGAGGCTGCGGTGGCTGGGAGCGGCCACTGCACTCCAGTCTGGGCAAGAGTGAGACTCAAAAAAAAAAGTGATCAGGAAGATAGAGGTAGGCTTCCAGGCACAGGGTAGGATTTTAAATCCTTTAATGTATAGCTAGAAGCTAAAAACATAGCGTTGGTGCCAGAATTCTAATTGTAGTATTATAATCAAGTTTCATCAGCCAGCTTTATATTTATTGCCCAAAGGCTTTAATAGATTTAGGGATTAGTCTAGCGATCAAAAAAGTGGTATTTGTTTGCTGGAGAGGAGGGAGACAAAAAGAGATTGCTCTGGAACTATGGGGGTTCCTTATTTATTTATTTATTTATTTATTTATTTATTTTTGAGTTGGAGTCTCACTCCCTCGCCCAGGCTGGAGTGCAGTGGCATGCTCACGGCCATCCCAGCGTCGACCTGCTGGGCTCAGGAGATCCTTCCGCTTCAGCTTTCCAAGTCACCAGAACTACAGGATCGTGCTACCATGCCTGGCTAATTTTTTTTTTTTAATTGTAGAGATGAGGTCTCGCCAAATTGCCCAGGCTGGTCTCGAACCCGACTCTGACTCAAAAACAAGCAACAACAAAAAAAAGTGTTCGTGTATGTGTGCGCACATGTCTGTAAGCCCCTGCATGTTTGATTTCATATGTGCCCATGTGCGTGTGTTTGTGTATATTTAAGAGCACTGCACACACATTTACATATGTGTACATAGTGTTCTTGTATTCTTGTATGCATAAGACGGCATTAATTGTTGTGGGAGTCACATATGTGGACGTGTCAAGGCATGTACAAGGACATGCCTTCTCACTGGGTTGTGTATGTGTCTGGACTTTGTTTTGTTTTTGCCATACAGGTGTCCCTGGTGGTGAACGTGGCTAGTGAGTGTGGCTTCACAGATCAGCACTACCGAGCCCTACAGCAGCTGCAGCGGGACCTGGGTCCCCACCACTTCAACGTGCTTGCCTTCCCCTGCAACCAGTTTGGTCAACAGGAACCCGACAGCAACAAGGAGATTGAGAGCTTTGCCCGCCGCACCTACAGTGTCTCATTCCCCATGTTCAGCAAGGTTGCAGTCACTGGCACTGGTGCCCACCCTGCCTTCAAGTACCTGACCCGTGAGTCCTGGTCTCTTCATCCCCTCACCTCCCCTGAGCTAGCTGAGGCAGGGGCTCCCTGGGCAACAGAAGCCACTGGCTAGCTAGGTAACCTGCATCCCCTCCCGCTCCTGACCTTCTAAGGTGGATTCATTAGTTCTGGCGCTAATCTTTGAGGGGGCATTACGAGCTGAGGGGTGTTCCTGCCTAAGAATATCTCCACACTTGCTGCCTCACAGTTCTCTCTCAGACACTCTCTTGGACTTCTCTGGCATCACATTCAGGGACTCCTAGAAGGAGACTGGGCCTCCACCTTTTAGTCGGTGTGAATGAGTTGAGTTTATGGACTTAGACGATGGAAAAACCAAGGTGCAGACAGAGGATGCCACCTGCCTGGAGAAGGCTGACCAAGATGGCTGACGGGCCTCTCTTGTCCTGGGGTCAGAGGTGAAGTCTCAGGCCTTCTGAGCTAAAATACTAGATTTTAATATGTGAGAAATAGATTCCTTCTCCAGCCCCAGGAGCCTCAGGCTACAAAAAGGGGTCATGGGCTAAGCCGGTTATTATAAGTCTGTTTCCTCCCTCAGGACTTCTCTTCCTTTGGATGCTCCATTTTTGCCTTTTCTCACTCCATGTTTCTGGTTGTATCACTTACCCAGCAACCCAGTCACCTGGAGGAGTATATGAGAAACAACAGTGCAGCAAACCAAAGGTCCCTTACTGAGGCAGATTTGCGTTTTGCTCTGTGGGCCAATCCTAATGCTTGCTTTTCTTCCTGTGTGCTTTTATTAGTTCCTTCCCAGTTCACATACTTATAGATCAAACCTGGCCTTGCTTTTTAAAAGCACCTGGGGAGCTCTTAAAAATGCATAAGCCTGAGACCTGCTGAAGCAGAGCCTAAAGATCCGTTTATTTTAAGATTCCTCTCTGCCCTCCCCCCTACCTCCAATGATTCTGATGCAGCCAGTCCATGGACTAACACTTAGAAATGATTAAGGATGAATTAGAGAATAGGGTGTAGACTGGCCCGGTGCGGTAGCTTATGCTTATCTGTACTCCTAGGACTTTGGGAGGCTGAGGTGGAAGGATTGCTTGAGCCCAGGAGTTTGAGGCTAGCCTAGGCAACATAGTGAGACCTCATCTCTACAAAAAAACTTAAAAATTAGCCGGGTGTAGTGGCATGCACCTGTAATCCCAGCTACTTGGGAGGCTGAGGTGGAAGGATCACCCAAGCCCAGAAGTTCAAGGCTGTGTTGAGTCAGGATCATGCATAGGTGACAGAGTGAGAACTCCAACTCAAAAAAAAAAAAAAAAAATAGGCTGTGGACCATTCAGTAGTTTGAGGTCATTAATAAAGGATGATTTGATACTGCTTTATCAAGCACTTCATGGAATCCAAAAGCAGTCCTTCTCAACCTTGGCCCCCCATTGGAGTCTCCTGGAGAACTTTTGTAAATTACTGATGCCTGAGCCTTATCCTCAGGTTCTGATTTAAGTGGTTTGGGGTGTGGATTGGGCATCAGGATTACACTGCCTCAGGGAAAGATGGACACTGAGAATGGAGTTCCAGGAGAGGGTCCACAGGGAAGCACACTTTGTTTTCCTCTTTCCTTTTTTCTCTAGAGACTTCTGGGAAGGAGCCCACCTGGAACTTCTGGAAGTACCTCGTGGCTCCAGATGGAAAGGTGGTAGGGGCTTGGGACCCAACTGTGTCTGTGGAGGAGATCAGGCCCCAGATCACAGCGCTCGTGAGGAAGCTCATCCTGCGGAAGCGAGAAGACTTATAACCACTGTTTCTCCTCTTCCTCCACCCCATCCCACCCACCTGTGCATGGGTGACCAACGCAAACGCAAATGGTGCTGCAAAGGGAGAGACCCACGGACTCTCCTTCCTTCACTGTTATTCCACCTGTCCCGTCATTCCTGTGGGGGGAAATTCTAGTACTTTGATTATTTGAATCTTAGCGCAATAATGAGAGCCCTTGACCAGTGACTCACCAGCCAATGAGAACCTCTAGTCAATGGAAACATGTGGCCAATGGACGACATCATGCAATAATCTCCCACCCAGTAAGACCTCTGTAAAATGGGACCAATTCCTACCTCGCAGGGCTGTTGTGAGGAACAGGATGAAAAACCCATGAAAGTGCCCAGGGCAGTGCTAGCCAAATAGGAGGCATTCAATAAACACTTTTTTTGCGTATAAAAAATGTAGATTAATATTAACCCCTTTAACTATTTCAATATCTAAAAGTGAGTTTTGGGAAACACCTTGCAACGACTGACCATGCACAGAGCACCACATGTTTTCTTTGATCAGTTGGCCACATCAGAATTGTTGAGTGCAGACTACTAATGAAGAAAACACATGAGCACAGGCTAAGGATGCTTAGAAATTTCTGTGATCTCTCCATCTCTTCCTGGTGTAAAGATGCTTACACAGGACTAAAGCAGGAAATATACGTTTATACATTTATGCATTTGGTTATATATGTGGGCCCCATTCCCAGAAATTCTTTTAGAATTTTTGAGAATTATTCAGAATAAGGCTTTTAAGATAATACTAAAAATGCCAGAGAAGATACATTAGGAAATTAGCAATACTAAAGAGTGAGTTTAATTAGTATGAATGAGATATGGTGGATATTATACATAGCTCACATAATCCTTACAAAAGAATCTGAAATACCAAGATTATTTTTTCAGAAATTGGAATTTGACCAGGAAAAAAAGTATCTTTAAAATGAAGTCAAAACATCCATATAAATATTTACATGGTTGATTATCAAGTAGCTGGGATCTCACAATATCTTAAATATTTAGAAACTTAGAAATATGGAGATATTTGGTGGTATAGCCCTATACTTTCATTCTTTTTTGTAAAAAAAGATAATTTGCGTTGCTTCCCACTCAGTGCCCTTGTTTTTATTAAAATTAAAATTTCAATCAATCATTTAAAATAGTTCCTAAATTCTATGCAAAACTGATTCAGACTCAAATGACCTGGGGATCTTTTGTACCCATGGGAGTCCAAGCAAAAGATGACATCACACGGTCACTTCATCATAGACCAGGCCTGAAGTAACCCTCTGTAGTTAGTTCCTCTCTCAGGGTCCAACCCTCAATCCTAGTTCTTTATCCCCAGTTTCCTGGTACTCATGCTGCCCTCCTCTGCTTGGGCATTCCTAGCTCCTACTATGGTGTTCTACCCTGCCTTCAAAATCTCTATTCTTGTTCACCAATAAGGTTCCGCCACATTTGTGATGGTGCTCATGAAACCTCATGTCTTCAGGAACCTTCCTTCCAAGTCCCTAGGTGTTGAGGACTTCTGAAAAGAGTGCCCCTGTTTTTGCTTGTCTAAGGCAAAGGTAGGACTATGGGACAAGGAAAGAAGTTCTTGTGTTAAGAAATGCCAGGAAGAAAGCAATTCCCAATCAGTCATTCCACAGTTCCCTCCCCTTCTCTCCTGTCTCCCCAGATGCATGTGGCCACCGCCCTGGCCCCCAGTGCCTTCAGACCCTCCTAGGTATCTTGTTTTTTGATCAGTTTTAATCTCTCCTTTCAGTCAGTGGAGAGGAGTTGGGATTTTCCAAAAGGAGTTCTTAGAGGAAATTCCTAGAGAAAACAGAAGGAATTCTATAGGGAAGAAACAGGCTACAAAGAAAAGATGCCCTCTTTCAGGGAGACTCAGATATGAATGCAAATGGTGTGTGGGCTGGATTGTCTTACTGTTATGACCTCTTGGTCTTTTCCCACATAACTATCTCTGGGGACTAATATTCCTAAACCCCTTACCAGCTCTCTGTTGAATGTCCTTCTATTTTTCCATCTCTACCACCTTTTGAAGAATAGGAGTTTTGTTTGCTTTTTCAGATGGGCAATGGGAAATCAGTAAATCATGAGCCATCTTCAGGTAAAGAAAAAAGACCTTAAATTTCCAAGGAAAGAGACAAATGCACCGAAGTATATTCCATGTTACTGGTAAAGGGTAAAGGGGTGCTTTCCTGTGCTCTAGTAATAGAAATTGGACATTCCTGGCAAAGACTAATGGGGCATTTACTTCTAGACAGAGCTCCCGAAATCAGGCCCCTGCCCACACTATGTGTGAATACATGATACCCCATGCCTCTCCACCTTGTTGAGGACAGAAGAAAAGAACATAGGGGCCAAGGGGTTCATGATGTGGGTCTTTCTCCAGCCTCTTTCCAAGGTGTACTGGAATCCACCATTGGTAGAAATATTTCTGAGCACTAAAAATGTCCCCCAGTGCAAACTGCAGAAGGGAGGAAAAAAGATTTAGTGGTCCTGGATACTCCAACCCAGATCACAAATTGTAATTTTAGTTTCAGGACTGAGAGTCACTGAGAAAATGGGTTGAAACAGGAATTGAGACGCCTTGGGTCAAGGACTAGTTCTATATTTTCTAGCTTTACTTCTCTGTGTTTCGGTATTCTGAAGTCCAAAATCAAAAGGACTGAACTAGATGATTTTAAGAACTTTGAGTCAGTGCTTCTCAAATTGTACATGGTGAAGTTTTAGTTTTAATTTTTTTATGTACATTTGGTTGTAGACTAATATTTTAGTGAAACACAATACAGATAAATTTCCAAAAAAGCAAACACATGCTTGAATGCTACAGCAACACCAAATTGCTACAAACGTTTCTAAACACTCACTCTCAATATCTGTTCTTATGTTGTCACAGACTGATGTACCGTTCCTGGGTCATACTCTGGATAGCATTGCTTAGAATTTCTGTTTCCTGAGTACAAGTTGTGAATTCGAATATATTTGAAATGATCTAGTTTCTATGGCTGTTAATAACAAAACAGGATAACAGAATCATTAATAAACAAAATGGCTGGAGAAATAATTGGCCTTTGGATTACAGCAAATATATGAGTTGCATTGAGAAGCCACTATCATGACAGTCTAGGCTTCTGGGGATAGAACTCAACATTATTTGCGAAACAGAGCAAAGGGAATTAGATTCCATAGTACAAAAGGCTTTTCTTTACATAGTTGGGATAGGCTTTTCAGTTTTTATGTAATACAAAATAACTAAAGGAAGGAATGAGAGATGACAAACTGATATTATAGTTGCCTCTCAATATACATTTTCTCTATCTTCTTTAGTAAAAAGAATTTCATACTTTTGTTTAAGATGTAACAAAAAATATATACACTCAACCTTCTTTTCAGTCAGGGGTAATCAATCATGTGATTAAGTCTGAACCAATAAGATATAAGTGGAAGCATTGTATGACATTTCAGGAGTTTTCCTTAAAGATTGATGAAGGCTGCCTTTGTTCTTCCCCCATTCTGATGTGATGGCTGGAGCTCCAGCAGCCATTTTGAACCATAAGAACAAGGATCATCATAAGCATGTTGCTACAGAACCTCAGAGAAAGCCCTTTTCCCTGATGGGGTTGCCATCATTCCTATACTTGATATATCTGAAATTATTTTACATGAGGAAGAACGACTTTTATTTTATTTTGCTTTGTTTTTATTTTATTTTACTTTATTTTATTTTGAGTTAGGGTCTCATTCTGTTGCCCAGGCTGGAGTGCAGTGGCACACTCACAGCTCACTGCGGCCTTCACCTCCTGGGTTCAGACAATCCTTCCACCTCAGTCTCCTGAGTAGCTGGGACTATAGGCACATGCCACCATTTCTGTCTAATTTTCTTGTCTTTTGTAGAGACGAGGCCTCACTATGTTGGCCAGGCTGGTCTTGGACTCCTGGGCTCAAGCAATCTTCTTGCCTCAGCCTTCCTAAGTGTAAGTGCTGGCATTACAGGCATGAGCTACCACACCCAGCCTATTTCTATCTTTTAAAAGGCTCTTTGTGTATGTGTGTAGAAGAGGGTGGGGGAGAAAAAGAGTGGTCATGTTATTCGCAGATGAACCTAATTTTAACTGATATATTTTATTCTACCTTCCCCTGTGCCCTGCTGGGATTCAGTGTTAGACTTGAGGAGAATGTTGGAGGTAAGTGAAGCAATATTCAGAACAGCCTTTACGTGGGAAGGTTTGGCATTCATTATTGTTGTAACCTGTGGGCATGATTCTCCAGAGAAAAGCTGGACAAGGAACATTGTTATCTGGAAATAGTAGCAGTTTCTGGATTACTTGTTGGGTTGGCCCCTGTTACCCTATCAATAAAAGACATAGTATAATATATAAACGTATCTTTTCCTTTCTTAATCCAGAGAGAGAGAGTGAGAGAGAGAAATTTTGAGTATGTTACAATTCTGATTTTCTTATTAAGATTAAATGACATTTTAGTCTTAATATTTCTAATTTAAGAAATATTTTAGGCAATTCTAAAATCTGAGTCACTGGTCTGTGTTTTAACAGAATGCTGATCAGTTTTATTTCTTAAGCAAATTTCCCATCAACTTGAAGCCCCCAAAGAAAAGTATTCACATGATTGAGGTCAATACTTCCTATAGGAGAACAAACAGTTTGGGCAGTCGTGATCTTACCTCCTACATGGCTTACATCTGTCTGACGTCAGAGAACAGCAAAGAAGAATGCATGGTTTGGAGAAAAGGAAAAAAAAAATTATCAGATATAGAGGCAAAATTATCATCCACCAGAGAGATGGACTCTTTTTTGCCTTGTTGAAAGGTATCTAATGATGAAAGGAAAATGGGGTGGAAGGACACTTCTGTTCACTCTTATTTCAGGGAAACAATCACATCATCACACATTAGTTGTGCAAAGGTTTTTAATGAAATCAAGCAGTAAATTAGCATCTGTACTGATGTCAGTTTTTCTTGCAAGTAAATTGCAAGGTGGACTTTTATATATTTTTTAAAATGGATCAAAATCACACCGAACATTTATGGAAGATTTTAAAAATAGTTCAGGCAATTATATTTTCAAGTTTTTTAGGCATATAGAGAAAGAATAATACCTGATAACATTATTTTCAGCAACAAAATCACTTATTAATGGGAACATAATTTTTATAAAACCTTTTTCAGAGTATTTTTTTTTGAAAAAAATTATCTTCTCATTTATTGTTAAAATAATTTGATAATGAAAGAAGACATGGAATTTACTTATTTGAAAATAGCTGCTATGTAGCATGCTGTCAGACCTGCTTAATTCATCACTGTTTCACTTTATTTTGTGGCTGACAGTCCACACTGAAAATAAGAGAAGTGCCAGTTTTGACAGGTACTATTGTTTCCTTGTATTTGCATTGCTAGTGTTATCTTCAAGATATGCTTTTTTGGTAGAAATCTTTTTTTATGCTACTTATCTATTGTGAGATTAGTCTAGGTTAAGCCAAACACTGTGTACTGTAAATACACTTCCCGTAAATGCACATGGATCACAATACATTACAAGCAAGCAAACCAGTGAAGGTGCCTCTGTCAAGTCCCCATGGTGGGAGGATCTACCCTTCCCCTAGGATCACACATGTGTCTGACAGTCAGGCCCAGTGAGGGAGCCCATGTCAATCTGTACAATAAATTGTAGGAAAGAGCTATTATATATATATATATAAAACAAATGCGAATAGAAGTTCTATATTCTTCTCATGCTTCAGTAGACTACCTGGTGCAACTCTGTGGTACGTTCATCTTCTTTGGAAATTATTAGAGAACAGGAAATCATCTCCACCTTACTGCTTTCATTCATTCAACAACCAATGACAATATCATAATGTCATTCCAAAATCATGTGTAATTAATATGACCCAGTTCAACCCAGAGAATTGATGAACAAGCACATCCTTCTACCTGCCAGTGATAGGAACAAAGCCAAGACCCTGGACTCTTTTTTGTTCCAGTGTAAATGTATTTTGGGCTGAAAGTGGATTCCACTCTGCACCATCCTACATTGCTGCACTAACCATGGAAGCAAGGCACTGAGAGCTAGTTGGCCAAGAGACCTGGGTCAGGCACTCGGTTGCAGGACTAGTTCTTGGTGTAGACCTTTTTACATCAGTTTTTCCTTTCACATGTTCACCTCACTTTAGTTGCAAGTCAGACCTGGTGTACAGAGCCAGGTTGGGCTCAGGGGTTGGCCAATACAAAACTCAGAAACCGTCCATCTCTTCTCCCCTCTAGCCCAGAGCTTAGGCTTCAAAGTGTAGTGCCTTATTTCATCCCTTTTTTCCCAGACAGTGAGGCAGTAACCTTCTAAAGGCAGCAACCTGGGGGCAAGATGATGATGAAACTGGTCAGAGTATGTGAGTCTCTGCATGGGTGAGTGGACATAAGGACGAATCCATGTGCCTGTATGTGTGAAAGTGGGTGAGTGGATGTCCAACTGAGTGGAGACACACAATCAAGCACTTGGGGACCTCCTGCAGAAATGGCTGCAAGTTACCACTGTTCTGAATTTGGTTCTGGCATGCAAGAACATCCACCATTCTTGGGACATCTGCCATTCTCAAGATATCTCCCAGAAGATGGCCTCAGAGATCAGCAGCCTCTTGGCATCTGACACCCAGCCTACACTGCCACCTGAGGCAATGGCTGGGCAATGGCAGTGAGGACCATGGAGAAGACACAGGGAAGTGATCTGGAGCTGAGCCCTGACAGAGGATAAAATGTGGGCCGACATTATTTTCTCTATCCCAGAACCAAGCAAGGACCTTCTCTGGCTCACTGATTCTGGGAAGCCTGCATCCTGAGACTGAGGGGCAATCTCCACAGCCCTCTGAGATCAACCATAATTTACCCAGGGAGGATACTCTGGGTGCACCATACCAGAGAAACAGATGCCCCACACACCACACTGGATGCAGCACAAACACGTATAAGCAGAGTGGGAGACCTAGCAGCAACTGAGTGGGGGTGAGTCCTGATCTGAGTCACCTCTCTTTCCCAGAAGTCCATGGGGCATCTGACCCATGTGGAGAGCAGCCTGATTGGCCAGCAGGCTGAGAGCAGAGGGGAGGGGCTAGAGACCGGAGCCCACTTCCTACCAACGCCAAAAGCAGCAATAGGGGGGACACACCAGTTTAAAAAAAAAAAAAAAAAAAAAAGGAAAAGAAACCCGAAGCTCCAGAAATGGCCACAAGAGGGAGCTCAATTTTTTTCTGCTCTCTCCACACAAGTCTTTCTGTGAACGTTTTCTGATTTGATTTGCCACTTTTTCTCCATCTTTTTTTGTATATGGGCGTATTTGAGGGAGAGTGTATCTTAGATTTTTTTGTCTGTTTGTTTAACTGTCTATTTGTGTGCCTTCCTGTTTTCCTTCTTCTCCTTTTTTTCTCTTCATCTTCCTTACATCTCCCTTCTTCCTTTCTCTGTTCTTTTCATTTTTCTTATCCCATTTTGGTTTCAGGGGGCATACATATGCTTCCACCATATAGACAGATTGTAAGATGGTGGGAAGTGGGTTCCAGAGGGCCCACACACCAGTCAGCAGATACTGCGATCTGCAGATAGTTTCTGATAGATAGCCCATTACACCCTAATCAAATCTCAAAACGGCGAAAAGACAACACAGCCTCCCACCCCAAGTCTGCCTTCAAACTGAACAAATTCAGAGGATCTAATAAGAAACACAAATGAAGAGGAATCAATGGAAGAATACAGTCTCCCCGAAGACCCCTGGAAAGATAACAACTGAGAATACAGACTTTGGAACTCAAAAAACAAAGAGACCCCAAAACAATTGTTCTCAAACCGCAAATCCAGATATCAAGACATTGATGGAAAAGATACACAGAAATGAAGAAAGACAAGAAGAAAGAGTGAAAGAGTTGATAACTGATATGACAGCAATAAAGAATACAGTAAACAAAATAACAAACTGACAAGCCTGGAAAGTAGAATTAACCAAGCAGAAGAAAGAATCTCAGAGCTTGAATGTCAAAATATGGAACTAACCCAAACTGTTGAAAACATAGAAAGGAAGCTTTAAAAGACAGAACAGATCTTCCAAGAGATGTGCTATTATGTTAAGAGGCCAAACTTACACATTACACATATCAACATTCTTGAGGCAGAAAGGGAGACAGAGTCCACCTTGGAACAGACATTCCATGAAGATATCCAAGAATATTTCCCTGATCTCATCAGAAATGCAACCATTCAAACACAAGAGATTCAGAGAATCCCTGCAAGGTATCAAATGAGAAGACCAAATCCTAGACACATAGTAATTCACCTACACAAAGTAGGTATAAAAGAAAAAAGCCTACAGGCAGCAAGAGAGAAAGGTCAGACTACCTACCAGAGAAGACAAATTAGAATAGCAGCGGACTTATCTACAGAAACACTACAGGCTAGAAGAGACTGGAGTCAATCTTCAAAGTTCTCAAAGATAAACAGTTTCAACCAAGAATGTCCTACCCAGCTAAGCTAAACTTCATTAGGGATGGAGAATTAAAATCCTTCCCAGACATTCAATCCCTGAGAGTTTATGATACCTCAGACCAGCTCTACAAGAGATGCTTAAGAAGATATTAAATACAGAAGAAAGAAAGAAAAGAATAACCACACTCTTCCCAACAATGCAGGAAAACAGAATCAGCACAGCATGCATCATGACAGCATTAAAAAAAAAAAAAAAGGAAAACACACACATGTATCAACCCCCAAATCAAAACAAAACCAACAAACAAATAAACAGCAACAACAAATAACTTTATGAAAGCCTCAGGACAGGAATTAATTCTCACATCTCAATAATCAATTTAAATGTGAATGGACTAAATGCACCACTGAAAAGATATAGAATGGAAAACTGGATTTAAAAAAATGCAACTCAACAATTTGCTGCCTCCAGAAAACACATCTCAATACATAGGACTCTCACAGACTCAAAGTTGGAGAATGGAAAACAAATTTTCAGGTGAATAGAACACAAAAGAAGGCAGTAGTTGCAATCTTAATATCAATGAAACAACCTTTAAACTATCAGAGATTTAAAGAGTTACAGAAGGACGCTACATAATGATAAAAGGTTCAATCCATCAATAAGGAATATTTATCCTAAACATATATGCACCCAACACAGGAGCACCAGGTTTTATAAAGCCTCTACTAAATGAACTACAAAAAAAAATTGACTCTAAAACTATCATAGTTGGGGGCTTAAATATCCCACTAACAACCCTAGATAGGTCATTGAGGCAAAAAAATCAATAAAAAGATCTGGAACATTAACCTGATGCTTAGCCAAATGGACTTAGTAGATATTTATGGAACACTCTACTCAACAACCATGAAATATACATTCTATTAATCACCACATGGAATGTGCTTCAAGATTGACACATCCTCAGCCATAAATCAAACATAAAAAAATTTTATAAGATTGAAATACTGCCATGCACCTTCTCAGACCACAGAGGAATAAAAATAAATATCAACACCAACAAAATCCCTCCAAAACCCACAATGACATGAACACTAAACAGCATAATGGTGAACAACTCCTGAGTCAACATAGAAATCAAAACAGAAATTAAAAGATTCCTGGAAACAAATGAAAATGAAACATCTTACCAAAACCTCTGGGATGCTATGAGAGAAGTACTAAGAGAAGTTCATATCTCTGTGAACACACATCAAGAAAATGGAAAGCTCACAAATTAACAGCCTAACAAATCACCTGAGGGAACTGGAAAAACAAGACCACCAAAACCTTAACTTCAGCAGAAGAAATCAGATCATCAAAGTAAAAGTCCAAATATGGGACACAGCAGACAAAAA
>CAUYQG010201958.1:0-10731 GCA_963574415.1 Tarsius wallacei | reverse complement strand
CCAGACTGGAGTGCAGTGGCTGCTCCCGGCCACTGCAGCCTCGCTCCGGCGATCCTTCCGCCTCAGCCTTCCAAGTAGCTGGAACTACAGGCGCGCGCTACCACGCCTGGCTGATTTTTTGATTTATTGTAGAGATGAGGTGTCGCCAAGTTGCCCAGGCGGGTCTCGAAGCCGCGGGCTCAGGCAATCCACTCACCTCAGCCTCCCCAAGCGAGGGATTACGGGCTGAGCCACCGAGCCCGGCTACTCCAACCATTTTTAAAAATCAATAAATGTTTATTGAGTGGCTACTATGTACCTGACACTGCTGTCCTCTGGGAATGCAATAGTGAACAGGATTAGTCTTTATATTGAGATGTTTATAGTCTAGAACAGGAAAAAATAACTACAGCAGACTCCAATACATGATATTACAAAGTTGAATTCTAAAAGTTAACATAGAAAGGCAAATAATCTAGATTTAGAAAGTCAAGAAGAATTTCCTGAAGAAAGTGATTCAAACTGAGATAGTTAATACATAAAAATTAGATAATTATTGAAATGATAGAATCATCCAAAAGAATATATAGAGTGAAAAGGACACAATGCTAAGGAGAGTTTAAAAAAGAAGAGAAAATGACTTTTATGAAATGAGTAGAGTGAAGAAAGCTACAAAATTGCCTAAGATGGGCTACCACAGATAAGAGAAAAAATATATTCATGCACACACAATCATAGAATGTAAGGCAAGACAGCATTTCAAAAAAAGAAAGGAACTGTAGACCGTATGAAAAGTAGCCAAGAAATCCCTGAATGATGTGTTTTTTGATTTTAGCAACAGAGAACTGTTGTCTGACCATCTTGGCCAAGGCGGTTGAAGAGAGTTTGAAGGCAGGAGAAGTTTACGGCCGTTTACTGAGGATAGCTTAGGAGGAAAGAACATACAGATGAAAAGTATAGACACGATGAGCAAACTTCTCTTGGTCCCTTTGGACTCTGCAAGATTTGAAGAAGGACCTCTGGTTTTTAGTCTGCACTGGATATAGTTGATGTGTTCAGTGCTTAAATGACCTAAGTCTTAACAATGCAGATGCCAAACTCAGGCCCTGTTGACTTGTAAGAGGGAAATGTTTGGTTTCAACAGTCGTCTCATCTCCCTTAGGGTGTCGCAGCCATTCCCTACTGGGATCCTGTCATTCCCAGTGCACTTTGGAACTCATAAAACCCTTGTGCACTTCACAATTTTAGAAGGAAGTTTCTCTCAACCCTTCCCATTTAGTACCTTTTGCTTTCTCCATGTTTTCTCCTTTCTGAAATAATTTTATTGAGTTCCATAACTTTTAAAAACAAAACCCAGGGGAGGACTTACTTTACTGTGCCTGGGAATATCTTCTTTGGACCTAACTACTCTGCAGCCTCTGAATGAAAAAAACAAAACAAAACATAACATTGACCATCTTCTTGGAATCAGTTTATAGCAATCTCAGCAAATTGCAGGTTAACATCTCAGTAAATCATTCTGCTACTTTAGTTATCCTTTGTGCAAATTTCATAAGTTCTCCATAGTTTAATCTGTTGGCCTTTTATTTTTCTGTGGAATTTAGGACAATTTGTTATTTTTATTAAACTACATTAAAAAGATACATTAAAGACCACTTGACCATTTCAACTTCATATTTTCAAAGGCCATTTCCTTTAAGGTTTATATTTCTTCAGTAACCTATGCTTTGTTGTGTGAAATCCCTCTAGATTTTCCTTCTCGTAAAAAATATACATAATTTCTATGCACTGAAGCACTAAAAAGTTTAAAGAATTAGTGCATGGATTTAGCATGGTTTTATCTTTACCTAAATTGATCAGTTATATAGACATTTTGAATAAAAGGAACATAGCAACTTGGTATTTTTAACCATAATGGAAGGAGCAGCTGCCACCACTATCAGAAATTCATCTAATGCACTATATGAGGGAATTAGATATACTCAGTATCATAAGGAAGATTTTTCTTGTGTATTCAGAAGCCTTTAAAGATAAGTCATTTCTCATGAACTGTCTTATCCTTTAGTTTATTTGCCTATACTGCCCTTCTCTTCACAAGCTAAGCTTGTGGAAGATGGTACTTCTGAGATGAATGATGTTTCCCTTTAGGTTTCTGAATGTGACCAGAGGTTGTATAAGTTCACTGAGATTTCTGTTCATTGGTAGTACCCTGTTCAACTTCTCCTGCTTGATAATAACATAATAATGATGCAAATCCATGATGTGTAATTTATTCACCACAAAAATGTTTTGAACAAAAATACCTCAGTAATTTAAAAAACACAACAATTTACAATAATTGTAAAGTGTAAAGATTTTTCTTGTGTATTCAGAAGCCTTTAAAGATAAGTCATTTCCAAATTACTTTTTTTCAACTTTTAAATTTTTTATTTTAAAGACTTGGGATACAATTCAGTGTTAGGTATACAAATGTTCATTATGCAGGTACCCTTGTTGATGAGGTGTTCCCCCCACCCCTGACAGTTTCCCTCAACTGCCAATCCCACTGCTCTTCCCTGGTAGTTTCCCACTACTGCCAATCCCTTTCTTCTAGTATTATGTTAATTGTCCAAACTATTTTTAACAGCAGACTAAATGCCTATTAAAAAGATGAATACATCAACAACAAAAAGTTGTCACTTGGTCTACAGACACTTTGGGTGTCTATAAGGTCACCTTTTCATCTCTTCATAACAATCCTAAGTAAGATATGAGCTATCTTCCATGATATCCTTATGTGTCAAGAGTATACCTTGAAACCTTCATACTGGAAGAGATGCATGCAGATGAAGATACAATCATTGTTTAAATTTCAAAATTTGGGTTTAAAAAAATCCAAGCATTCTCAAAGAAAAGTTTCAGGCTGTACTGTGCGCAAAATACTATTCTTATAACATCCTGTAGGTCTTAGCACCTCTATAACGACTTTCTCTTATGACACAATAGTAGGTCAGAGCTATTTTCATTCCTTCTCATTTTATTCAATTTTGTAGTTCAGCAGTTGCAATTTTGGTGCTTGTATAAAATATTGAGCTAAGGTATGTCTAACAAGAAACAAAATACCTTCTTATTTACTCACTTGCTGGGTCATTTGTTTCTTACCATCCAAAACAGGTTTTGCTCTTCCAACTCAATGAAAATATCCCCCATTATTAAACATCTATACTTGGTCAAATGTGTGGAAGGCAAATATATTCTGTCTGAGGTCACTATGATGAGCTTACACTGAAAATGAGCACACTTGAAAAATGGAAGCCAACTTGATTAGTTCTGTGTTTTCTCTCATCTATGTTTTAAAGTCTTTTAAATTATATATCTCTATAACTGCATAACAGGTCTCAAATACATCACTTTCATAATTTTCTCCATTTCTGCCTTTTGAGAGTCTTGCCCTTTATCTCTACTTGATATACTCAATGAGAGCTTTGTTCCCTACGTTTGTATTCTGAGAGTTTTAGAGAGGAGTTATGAAGAATCTAACAAACATACAGGTACAGAACACAATGTGCCACTACCAGGGTTTGGCCTTTTTGTAATCTTGCAGTATCTGAAATCCCCTTTTCTCCCTGCCTTTGGCCAAGAGAGCAGATGGGTAATTACACTTCTCAAAAGATAAATTAAAGAAAGAATTTGGACCAACTGGGTGATTGAAATATACTGCTAATGGAGGGCTGTGGAGAAATGGCTAAATAAGAGTCTCGAATGACCTTATTTTCCTCCTGGTGACAGTGCTTTTCAGATTAAAAGCTGTTTTCTTTTATTGAAATAGAATAGGGCCAAACATTGAACCTGCTTTGTAAGGCATACATCAAGAGAGAAAATATTTCACCACAATGACATGACCTGACATTTTAAAGCAGATAACAAATGACATCTTGTCAATGGCATCAATTTATTATTCCCTTTCTAGTACCTTGGTGCCACAGCAGGATACATATCCCTTTTAATCATGGGACTGTGTTAAACAAATTTTTACCAGCGGAGACTATAAAATGCCCCTCATTGTTTTCAAGTATCCTGACCTCTCTGCTGTCCCCACTGTAGCATATAAAGACAAAGGTTATGTTAAATTTTTCATCATTTTATTCAATTTCAGATCCAATTATGTGAGGGTCTTCCATCACTTACATGGGTGTATATGCTATAATATGAAGTGCCACTCATTAATCAGACTCTTTTTATCCAGCAGACACCAGTGCTAAATCACATTACCACACACACACACACACACACACACACACACACACACACACACACACACAGACAGACATAAAATAGATGCAAATGTGCCAAAAGGGTGTTCCCTTTTGTGCAGTTACAATAGGAAGTGACTCGTGGGGGTAGCCTTTCCATCAAGACCAAGAGAGTCTCAAAGTGCATTTTTTTTTCATGTCTTCTACCACATTCCTCCCCAAAAGGACCCTCTTCTCCCACTTGCTTTAATACCCCTCTGTCAGTTTATATCATAGAGTCTACTACTTTGAACAGTGCCCTGGGCAATGACTTTCTAGTTGAACTGTTGTAACTAATCGGCCTGTGAGCTGAAAAATGATCAGCTTGATATTCATTCAGCCTTTTCAGCCGTGGAAAGTCTCATTTTATTTCAAGTCTCTTAGGAGCATACAGGATCAAGACCTTAGATGGTGAATATTTCTAACTAAGGGGATTAAATTTGTGGGTCTGAGAGAAGCAGAAAGATTTATCTTACTAAGAAATATGAACATTACTTGCAATTAGTAGCATTTTCTTAATAGTATTTAAATATATATTTAAGTTGCAGTTTCAAATCAGCCATGAAGGTGAGTTGCATATAGTTTCAGAAGAAATATACAAAAAGTACACAATGAAAGTTAAATAAATGTCACATTAAAAAAATGATGGAAAAATCTAGAAATTTTTACTTTATACAATATAGGATAATATTTGTAGTTTAACGCAAACATAGGTTTAAATACCACTGCAACAGCTTTCTAATTATGTGTGTTTGGGCAAAGTTATATAACCTTTTAAAATCATAACTTTTTCCTTTATAAAATAGGCATAACATTATTACCTACTTCATAAAGTTTGAGAGGATGAAATGAATTACTATGTATAAAGCACCAGGCACAGGTGGCTGGAAGTGCTAAGCACTCGATAAATAAAATACTGATTTTCATAATTATTGTCATGAAATTCTGAGGAATGCCTAGAATAAAACGAAATGAAACAAAACAAAATATAATTGTTACTTTGACTTCACAGGACTGATTGGAAAAATAAACTCACTTGGTCTAAATTCAAATGAGGACATAGAAGTTTTGTTGCAGAAAATATCTTAATTGTTCATAGGAAAGTATTTTTGTTTGTTTGTTTCTTTGCTATGTTTTTTGAGACAGAGTTTCACTGTTTCCCGGGCTTGAGTGGAGTGGCACAATTATGGCTCACTATAGGTCCAAACTGTTTGGCTCAAGCAGTCCTTGTACCTCAGCCTCATGAGTAGCTGGAACTACAGATGCACAACACCAAGCCTGGCTATTTAAAAAATTTTGCTGGGCCTGGTGGCTCAGCCTGTAATCCCAGCGCTTTGGGAGGCCAAGGTGAGTGGATTGCCTGAGCCAAGGAGCTTGAGACCCGCCTGGGTAACTTGGCAAGACCTCATCTCTACAATAAATCAAAAATTAGCCGGAAGTGGTAGCACACGCCTGTAGTTTCAGCTACGAGGAAGGCTGAGGCGGAAGGCTCACCAGAGCCCAGCACTCCAGTCTGGGTGACAGAGTGAGACTCCAACTCAAAAAAAAAAAAAAAAATTTTGTAGAGTTAAGATCTCACTATGTTGCGCAGGCTGGTCTCGAACTCCCAGGCTCAAGCAATCCTTGTACCTCGGCTTCCCAAAGTGCTGGAATTACAGGCATGAGTCACTGTCCAGTCATGAGAAAGTCTTAATAGATAGTTTAAGAAACAAGTTAAAACCAAAATTCTTAGAAGTTTAACTAAAAAAAAATAGCGATTGGGTAAAATTTCACAATGTGAATGAATGGCAGCTTTACTCCACATAAAGTACATTTGGAAGATTTTTAGAAATTGATGTACTTTTAGCAATATTGGATCAATCGTAGCTTTGACTCTAAAAACGTATAAGATATGCAAGGATCATACTTCACATTGATTTAGGCTTTAGGAGCAGTTCTATATAATGGTTTCATTCATTTCAGAATTACTAAATGATTTCAAATCATTCTAGTTTCTTGTTTTTTTAATTAAAATATGTTTCTGTAAAATTAACAGATTTTGGGGGAGGAATCTTTGTAAAACAAAGTAAGTTAATATTTCAGTGACTCACAGAATACAGTCATTTTCTAAATTAGCCTGATTTATTCATTATAGCCCAAAAGAAATTCAGGAGTTAAGTTTCACATTATTTTTTGAACGTAACATATACTCTTATACTTCTAGTTTTCAGAAGTATAACCAAATAACTCTTTGGTTGTGAACTAAAGTAATTTCCTAACTTAAGCTGCATAATTCAATGTCAAGTGATCATACAGTTAAAGTTTTTAAAAACTTTCATTTTAACTTGTTTCTTAGCCTATTAACATACTGGGAATTTTTAAGAGTATTCTAAGTTGTACATGGCATTCCTAACATACTTTGGATTCAACTGACCCTTTCACTAGAAATGTTTACATAGGTATGCATTTATTTGAAATATTTCTGAGTAATTTTTCTTGTTTTTATCAATTGTTGCATTGGCATTATGAGAGTCATTTACCAGGGTTAGAAAGAGTACACAGACAATGAAGCAAGATAGCAAAGTCTTAAGGAATCAAGGAATGATTGAATTTCAGTTGAGGTATAGTTTATGTTTTGTATCACTTTGCACTTCATTCTCAATATTAAAAAAAGAAACCAAATTCTTTTCTTTTCCTATAATAAATCTTGACATCTACCTATTTCAGCGGTATGATCCCTTTTCTTGTATACTGGGTGTTGTAACTTAGATTCATGTTTTTACTCATAGCTGTTCTTTGACATAATATAGTTTTATCCTTATTTTCCTTTATTACTTGATTTTTTTTCCTTGTAATTCTTCTAAAACAAGGAGAGCTCAGTTCTGCAAGACCTTACATGGAGATTATTGCAATAATCTCTTAGCTGGCTTTACTGATTTGCATGGTTTTCAGTTCAGTGCAATATCACTTATTTTGCTATCTTAGGTTTATCTTTTTTTTTTTTTTTTTTAGTTGTCAGTGAATATATATTAAGCACACCCTTCTATTTGGGGCTGTGGAAATATCAGAAATGTATGTCTATTTTTTACTTTGAGGTTACAATTAAATCACATTTAATAAAAGTATACACAATAATGTATTAAAGTAGCTGGTTAATGACAAATGCTTTTTACATATCATTACAACATTGTCTGATGTAGAAGGGAGTGAGAAAAGCCTTCTGAGATGAGGTGTCACTAAAATAAGCCTAGAGACTTTGGTGAGTAGAGTGGAATTGAGAGTTCATTCTTGGGGAAGATGGTGAGAAAAAATCATGAACAAAATAAGGAGGCAAATATACTTGGTGTGGCAGGAACACAGTGAGCTGCCCTGACTAGTTGGGCACAGGGACTTGTCAGTGACTGACAGCAGAGCAGGTACTGCCTTGGATACTAAACTAGGGAGACCTGGACTTTATTCTGTAGGCAACTGAAATATTTTTATGAGGGAAACGTTATACACAGAATCCTGTTTTTTTGTTGAATTGAAGAGAGTAAAGACTAAAGAGGGAAAGACAACTATGGAAAAAAGTTAGGATTTATTCAACATCTTTTATAGTTTTATTCAGTTCATCAAATAGTTAGGAAATGAAGGTACAAATATTAATAAATTATTGTTCTTTCTCACTGGAAAATCACAGGTTAATGGAACATCGGACACATTATTTTGATGCACAGGCACTTCTGCTGAAATATTATACATACATTCCTGAAAAACACTTGTGTGTTACAAAACTGCATATTAAAAAACAGGGCTTAAAGGAAAAATAGGATTGTGCAGACCATGCAAAGCCTATGTAACTTTTAAACCAGAACACTAATAAAAGCAATAACAACCTTAATTGAAGCAAAAACAAGTTATAACCCTGCTATTTATTTGGTGCACTTTATATTTGCACCCAGTAACATAGTCAGTTTTCCTTTATAGACTTAATCCTTCCTTCTAAAGGCTGTGAAAACATTCACTTATACTAAAGACTAGATGCATCAATATTTTTCTAAAAAATCATATCCAGTGTATTTAACATAAAGAAAATGCCTTCACAGTTACTTCATCTGTACTTTCATATTCTTTAGTTTACTTAGTATTGTGGAAACAATACAATTCTCGAAGTAACTAACCCCATGCCTGGTGTAAGGCACTTCTTGGGCTTTTAGCTTTTTTTTCTTAAGATTTTCACATATTACTATCATGCTTTCTGTACTTTTTAGAAGTTTTTCCATTGATCTCTTCAAAATATTAACAGCCTTGTTGGAAAAGTTATGAGTGAACCAACATTACATTGACCTCTGCATTATATTGACCTCATTCTCCTACTTAGTGATCATAACTGAGCTAATTTGCATTAAATAAACACAAACTGTAACAGAACAGATTGAAATAGAATATATTATAGGATAGAGGCTTCAAAGGACATCATGGAATTGCAGAGAAGGGACATTTGATTTAACTGGATGTGTCTGGGAAGAGATTAGGAAAGATGTGACATCTTAACTAAGTCTTGAGCAATAACTTTTTGTTTACCAGGTAAAAATGATGAGAAGTTCATTCTTCTTGATGGAGAGGAAGGTGAAGCTCAGAGAAGTTGCATAAGTTGCCTAAGATTGCAGAGTTAATAAGTCATTGAAGCTATCATTTAAACACAGACAACAGTGTTCCAAGTGTACACTCTTTACCACTATTATATTAGCTTTTACTTGTGCTTACTATTTATGCTACATTTCTGTAGGCCAAATGAGAAGATTTGACAGCCTGGCTCACATCACTGGTGCTAGGAATGGAGAATATACTATGAGTTGGAGAAACATTTAGATTTGGTAATTATACAAGATTTGGTAATTGATTCAATTAGAGGTGAGAAAGGGGAAAAATAGTTTCTGACAAGTGCAATGAGTTATTGTGATGGCATTATCACTAATGGAAATTTGGAATGAAAGAGGAGAAACAAGTTTTAAGGAAGGATGCTAAGTTCTCTTTTGGACATGTTTAAGTTGATGGGCCTATGGAAGAATTAAATGAGGTAGAGTTGAGCTTTTGAGTAATGCAATAAATAAGGTGTAGTTGTGCCCTTGAGTAAAAAGTTGTACATAGGACTGGAGCTCAGAGAAAGAGTTTAAGATTGAAAACATAGACACATAATTGGTAACAATTTGCATACAAATGATTGTTCAAAGTATAAAATCACATGAGATTTCACTCCAGAATAGTACAGTTCAATGTCTAAGGAGATTGAATTCACAACAAAGATGATAAAGAGACAGTTCTGAAAGTAGAAACAAGGTGGGTCACAAAAAACAAAGGAAAATAGTATGTCCATTCCAGTACTATTCAGTTTAGGTTCTCAGTTTGGCCCTCAAAGTCCTGGGATTGCTCCTCCATATATGTTTCTTTGCAGAGAACTGCAGTCCTGTGATGTCTCCAGTCAGCCATCTTGACCCTCCTCCCCATCATGTTGAAGCTTGATGCTAAACTTAGAGGTAAGGCCTTTCTCACTCTATTAGTTCCCATTAGAGCTGGTTGTTAAGAAGAGTCTGGCACCTCTGTACCTTCTCTCTCTCTAGTGCTTCCTGTTTTATTTTATGATCTCTGCACACTCCAGTTTCTCATCACCTTCTGCCATGAGTGGTTCTTGCCAGATGCAGATGCCCAATCATGAACTTTTCTAGACCTCAGAATTATAAATTAAATAAAATACTTTTTTTCTTTATAAATTATCCAGTTTCAAGTATTCCTTTATAGCAGACATGTCCAACCTGTGACTTGCAGGCCACATGTGGTCCAGGATAGGTAGTAATATGGCCCCACAAAATCTTTTGACATTATGTTGTTTTTTAGC
Source organism: Tarsius wallacei (assembly GCA_963574415.1). Classification (NCBI taxonomy): domain Eukaryota; kingdom Metazoa; phylum Chordata; class Mammalia; order Primates; family Tarsiidae; genus Tarsius; species Tarsius wallacei. Next base: position 627 of record CAUYQG010201958.1, on the reverse strand, counting down.
ATTTATTTACTTTGTGACTCCATGCGTAGTTCCATCTTTGGAGTTCACAATCATGCTTATTCATGACATTGCTTTTTTGGCAGTGCATATATTTGTGAGTAGCTGTTTTCTATTATGAAGCACATGAAGAACAAAATCCAAACAAACATTTCTAACAAGCATCTTGAGAACTCACTAAGAATTGCGACCACTTCCAACAAACCAGACATTGGTAGATTAGTTTTTTTTTTTTAAAGATTAAATTTCCCACAAGTTTTATATTATTCTCATTTTGCTAAAATTTATAATAAAAATATTAAAAGATACAAGAAAAAGTCATGCATATATACTAACTATATTATATAATTTGTTTGTGGCCCAAGACAATTTCTTTTTCCTTGATGTGGCCCAGGGAAGCCAAAAGCTTGGCCACCCCTGCCTTATAGCAATGCTAAATGCACTAAACTAGTCACAAATTATAAAAATGTGACTTTTAAAAAAAAATTATTTTATTATGGTATTATGGGGTACAGTTAGGGGTTAGGTGTACAAAATTGCTTCGTTCAGGCACCCTTGATGATATCAGTACAATATTTTTAAAGTGTGATGAGAGTAGTCGTCTTTGCCTTGTTCCTTACTATAGTAGGA
>CAUYQG010201949.1:0-21858 GCA_963574415.1 Tarsius wallacei | reverse complement strand
TCAATCGCCTGGAATACCTTCAGTAGGATTGGTATGAGCTCCTCCTTAAATGTCTTGTAGAATTCTGCTGGAAAGCCATCTGGTCCAGGGCTTTTTTTTGTAGGTAGTTTTCTTATTATGTAGTCAATTTCCTTGATTGTTTTTGGTCTATTTAGGGTCTCAATTTCTTCTCAGAAAACTGAAATTCTAATGCCAAGGCCAGAGGGCAGGAGTAAGAACCCACTCAGGAATTAGACGCCACATGGAAATAGGAGAAGAGAGAGGACCCGAAAAGAGAAAGGCCAAGTAACTCCCGGGAACAACCCCGGGGTGCCTTTGTCCTGCCTGGCTGTCTGGTCCCTGGGTCTTCCAGGTGCTTCCATGGTGTGGAGTTGGGCTGAACAGGAGGCCTTTGAAAAACACATACTGGCTGAATTATGTGTTATGATGATGTCTGTAAAATGCAGGCGAGGACCCTCCTCCTTGTCCCTTCCTTTCTCCAGATCCTTCCTTCAGCAGCCCTGGTTGAGGCTCTGCCCTTGTATTTTTAACCAGAGAGATAAATACCAAGAGTCCTGAAACAGTCAGAATCTTTGGTTGAAGCCACATTGGGGCCAGCAGCTCTAACAGCTTTCCAAGAGACTGGCTGGGTTCTCCCTTACCTATCCCTGAGCTTCAGAGCACCCCCCACCCCCTTCCCTCTGAGTGAACCACACTTCTCTAAAGGTCAAATAGCAGAGTAGATTAGAACATGGGCCCTGGAGGCAGTCTAGGTGTGAGACCTGAATCTACCAATGTGTGACTTAAGGCAAGTTGCCTCACTTCTCTATGCTTCAGTTTCTTCACCTGTAAAACCACCTCATGCATGTAAAGTGCTGAGAGCTGGGGTCAGTCCTCAAGGTTGTTTATGGCGGTCACAATCTGTGAAGAGATGAGTCTTCAAGTTCTGCCAGCCCATCCAAATTGTAGGGGCTGCCCCAGGCCTAAGCTGATGACTTGCAGAGGCCTACCTGGCACCTCTCCTTGTTATGGTCCAAGTTATGCTAGGCTGCTCCCCTTGATACCTAAACCAAAGGGGCAGGGAACTGGTAGAAAGAAGTTTATTTTTGAGTTCAAATCCAGGGAGCAGAGCCAGACTCGAGGTCTTTCTAAAAATGATTCCGCTTACCCTCCAGGCTTTTACAGTTATCTTTTATAAATCCAGAGTTGAGCCGGGCTTGGTGGCTCAACCTGTAATCCTGCGCCTTGGGAGGCTGAGGTGAGTGGATTGCCTGAGCCTGCGGGTTCGAGACCCGCCTTGAGACCTCATCTGTACAATAAATCAAAAATCAGCCGGGTGTGGTAGCGCGCGCCTGTAGTTCCAGCTACTTGGAAGGCTGAGGCGGAAGGATCGCCAGAGCCCAGCAGGTCAAGGCTGCGGTGGCCGGCAGTGGCCACTGCACTCCAGTCTGGGTGACAGAGTGAGACTCCAACTCAAAAAATAAAAAATAAAAATAAAATAAAATAAAATAAAATAAACCCAGAGTTGTTAGTACTGATACATTAGCCATGTGACCAGCAGAGCATTGTATAGAACTTGAGTTTCAGTCACATTTATCAACAGTGAAATTTTTTGGTGCAGACTTCCTGGTGCCAGGTATCAGATAGCTTTTATCAGTAGGGCCCGGCAGAAGCAGTAATCAAGCTTGCCATAGAGTAAAGGGAGTTTACAAGGCCTAAGACATCATGCATTACACAAAAGTTATACGAATCACAAAACTGATGATTACAATGATATAAAAGTTATACAAATCACAAGGCTTACAATTACATTGATACTATATTATTCAACCTTATAACCACTCAGAAAAGTGGAGTAAATGGAGATTTGCGTCTTTCAGTTGATTGGACATAGACTACAGGGAAGTCAAGGATCCCCTGAAGCTACTTACTGGGAATGCATAGGAGATCAGGGGAAGCACACCTTTTATTAGCTCCTCTCAGGAATATTGTTCAGGAATGTACAGGAGTACTTGCGCCTCTGTCATGCCCTTATCTAGGGGCTGTGACAATATGGACAGACTTTAGCGGGTCTCTGTATCACCTTGACTTTGTTTCTAGAACAAGACACCTGCCCTTTGTCCATGTGCCTCTTGTACATGGTCCCTCCCTTTGGGGTTCTCTGTATGAGCACCGTCTTCATTTTCTCCGTGGCATTCAGCATTATGCACAATTATTTTGAATTTTCTTCCCCCACTGTCTTCCTTAGCATCCTCTTTCTTGCTAGACTCCAACCTTCAAAGCCAAGGATGATACCTGGTTGTGTAACAGATTCCAGCACAATGCCTTGTACTAGTAAGTACTCAGAAGTATTTGCTGAATGACTGAATGAATCTCAACTTCTCTATGAGACAGTCTGAATCTTGATATTCATCAGTTTTATCAAAGAACCCAAAGTCCCTTCCCACTCTTCCTGGAGGACACAAAGCCCTGTCGCCAACAAGATCCCTGGAATCTACTTTGACCACCTAGAGTCCTGAGCTGTAGGTGTGTGGAGATTAGAACCCATCACGTCTCTTGCATCTGTGTCTAACGTTTGAATCTAGAAAAGTCTATGGAAAGGTAAGAATTCACTTCTCCCTTAATCTAGGCTCTATTCCAATTTGAAAATGTGAGCCAGGAAGACTGATAATTTTATTCACACACACACAAAAAAATCACCAGCTTACGTGAGCTGATACATTTATGTTACCAATTATAGTATTTCATTTGGAAAAGGAAAAGTAATTTTTTGAAATATGGTAGGAAGCAAGTGTTATGACTGAGAGATGAAAGTTGAATATTTGAATATAGATAAGAGAATAAAGGAGTGATTTCACCCAGAGAATTGACATTTCTTAATCAGGTTGTGTAACTTCAAATCACTCTCTAAGGTGGCAGAATTGGTTATTTCATTGCTCCCCCGCCAAAGGATGCTTTAAAAAGGCAAACTGGAAGGTGTTTCAAAGGCAAAGATGTCTATCTGAGTAAAGTATTCATAAATTAAATTGATTCAAATATTGACCTCAAACATATCTGAGAAAGTGAGATTCAAGCCCATTTGTGAAGAGATTAAAACAAGTCAACTTACTCAATCACCCTCAAGGAAACTCAGCCAGAGAAAGACAAGTAATGTGGCTTCAAAGCGTCAGTCACTGAAATTGCCATGACTTTAATGGAAATTAGTTGTACTGGGTAAGCTTGAGAGACTTGGTCTCAGAGAAAATGATCTTCACTTCAGAAAATTCCACAACTGTCAGAACACTAGTGGAGGTGTGAGGATGGAAAGTGTCTTGGCTGGTGTAGCTACAGATCACTTTGGTCTCCACGTCTTCATCTTTCAAAACGACAAGGTCAGTGAATCAGTGGAAGAGATGTGGGTGATAGTGTGGCAAAAACAAACAGTCCTAATCGAATGATTGTGGGCACTCTAAATTACCCAGACTCCTTTGAACTCAAAGAAGAGTCATGTGACTCTTTATGGCCAGTGGTGGTGAGGGGAAGGACTGTATACCCCTTTCTCACCGATGGAGTTAAGAGCCAGGATACCTGCTCCATCTCTTTCCCCTTGGCTTAGCAACCAGTTTCCTGATGGCATGGCCGCAGGAAGGGGGTGGTTATCTGAGCTGCTTTGAGTGTTGCATGAGAAAAAAATAAACCTCATTTTATCAGAAATTTTTAGAGCTATCAGGATTTGTTTGTTGCTTCTGTACAGCCTATCCTAAACTGATCAATATAGCAGGTTCTTTCTGATTTTCCTGCCAAGATAGCGAAGTAAAGTAATAAAAAATACTAATTGTATTATTATCATTAGTATTTTTGTGTCTCACTCTGTCTTCCAATCTGGAGTGCAGGGGCCATGATCATGGCTCACCACAGCCCTAAACTCCTGGGCTCAGGAGATCCTCCTACCTCAGCCTCTCGAGTAGCTGGAACCACAGGCACATACCACCATGCCTGGTGAATTTTTTGAATTTTTGTAGAGATGAGGTCTCCTTATGTTGCCCGGGCTGGTCTCAAACTCCTGGGCTCAAGCAATCCTCCCTTCTCAGCTTCCCAAAGTGCTGGGGTTACAAGTGTGAACCACTGTGCCTGGCCAAATTATTATTAAAATTAATCATGAATGTACTAAGTGAGCTAATGATTAGATAGCATCCACAAGAGTTCCACTGAAAGACTTCACAGATGCCATGACATTGGCCACTCTGCAGTTTCTGAGAGCACTGCAAGTTCACCTTACTCCAGCCGAGTGCTTACAAAGTGCATTTTTAAAAACCCAGATCATGCCACAGGTCAGCTGAAAAATGCCTCACTGCCTTCCCTGTTAGCATTACGTTTTAACAGATGCTGGTCATTGAATAAGAAAATTATTTAATGCAAAGTTATCCCAAGCCCAGTGTTGTAAGGAGGTCTTGTTCTTAAGAACGAAGAAGGCGGTGGTAATAGAATATAGCTTTACAGAGGGTCTTCAAATAACATCGTTTTGTTGAACGTCATTTTAAAAATAAGATTGATGAGGAAAAAAATCAGTTCCTGGCTGGGGCCACTGTCTGCGTGGAGTCTGCATGTTTGTCCTTGTCTGCATGGGGTTTCCCCAGGTCTTTCAGTTTCCTCCCACTTGCAAAAGTTGCGCTAGTTAGGCGAATTGGAGTATCTACATGGTTCCAGTGTGAGTGTGGGTGTGTTGTGTGTGAGCGATGAGGTGACATCCTGTCCAAGGCTGGGTTCTGCTTGGTGCCCTGAGTTGCCAGGACAGGCTTTGGCCACTCACGACCCTGAACTATAATAACTGGGTAAATGCTGATCCTACCTGTTTGTATTAGTCTTTCTTAAATGTATTCATTGCTCATGTTTATTTCCATGCTGAATATCTGAAATGTTTTGGTCTTCATTTGCCAGTTTGGTGAAGTTTTGTGACTAGAAATATGAAGGGGACCCAAAAAATCCCGGAATTATCTTATGGAGGGTGGGCCCCTTGTAGTACAGGCTTCCTCCCGCTAGGTAAGTGTTCCGTGAACCCATTGGCATCAGTGCACCAGTTAGCATTGTTGTGAGAGGCTGCGTTCAGCTTCAGTGAATTTTTTTTGGAGAGAGTTTCAAGGCATTTGCCCATTTCATGATGGGTGTTTTACGAGCACACCTGCCTACACCACACTGAGTGTTCAGCAGTTTTTGACCCAAAACAGCATGACCCCCATGCCCCACCCTTCCTGATTACCTGATCTCGACCCAAGTGACTTTTGTTTTGTTGGTTTCCTTGGGTGAAAAAAGTCCTCAAAGGACAATCATACTTGGTGATCACAGAAACAAAGAGCCAAATACCACACGTTCTCACTCATCAAAGGGACCTGAACATCAATCACAATAGCACAAGGGAGAGATCAGCAGTTGCAGGACACTGCTGGGGAAGTGGGGGCATATAACAACACCGAGGGCACCCGGTCCTAAACCAGGGAAGTGAGGACCAGCTGGAGGCCCAAACTTCGCCTTACGGAGATTACTTATGTACCTAATTCTGACTTGTACCCCACAGCTTTATAATAAAATTAAGTTTTTAAAAAAGTTCTCAAAAGGAAAGGTTTTGCCGATATGGAAGAGGCGAAACAAAAAATAGCAGAAGCACTAAAAGGCATAAAAATGGACGAGTTCAAAAACTGTTTTGAGCCGTGAAAAAGGCCTCTCTCGATAAGTGAATTGCATCAAACAGAGAAAGAGCACCCCGAAAGTGACAAGTTAAACATGTAACAAGAAACACACAATTTTTTCTAAATTCTAGTTTTGGGGGGGTCCCCCTCATATGCCCTAAGAACTTTACCCTTGTGTTATTTTGCTCACAGTTGCAGTTTCCAAGACGCTATGGATGACATTGAGGACTTACTGTACTCTGACAGTTGCCATAGTGACATCTGTCATGAGAACCTTTGCGGGTTTGCTAGAGAAATGATTAATGGCGATAATGGGTTGTCAGGGTTAATATGCAGCAGGTAAAATGACTTCTGCAGTTAGGGTCTGACTAACTCCAGATGGCTCACTGCAGCGGGTGGGAGGAATTTCCCATTAAGAAGATGGGTGGTTAAAGGATTTAGGGATCTCCAGATCACAGAGCACCGTGATAGACAGGATAATAGCCTCCCAAAGAAGCCCTCGTCCTAATCCCCAGAACCCGTGGATGTTATATGTTATGTTCTATTGACAAAGAGGACTGTTTCCGTCAGGGTTCTTCAGAGAGGCAGAACTGGCAGGCTACATCCTGAGAGAGCTATGAGAAGAGATTTCTTAGGGGAATTGGCTCACTCAGTAAGGGAGGCTGAGAATTCTGGAAGCTGGAAAATCAGAGAAGCCAGTAATGGGACTTAGTCCACGCTCAAAGGCTTCAGAAGAAGGAAAGTTCAATCTACAGCCCAAGGCCTGAGAACCGCAGGAGATACTGATGCAAATCTCAGAATCAAAAGGCCAGAGACCCTGGACATACAAGACAACAAAGGGTATGCCGGCTCTGGAACAAAGAATGAGAATCCATCCTTGCCTTTTTGTTCCATCTGAGCCCCCACACTGTGGGCGGGTCCTCCCCACTCAGTCCACCAACTCACATGCCAATCTCCTCCAGAAACACCCTCACAGACACACCTGGGACAGCCGAACATGCTAATCAAAGGCCAAGTCACCTGGGTTTCCCTTTCAGCGGGAGAGGGATGAGCTCAGTCCTACTTAAGCATTGAGAATAATTAATGCAATGATTTAGAATAAATAATCCCTTCATTATCATCCCTTACTTATTAGGTCTTAATTCAGTCAAGTGGACACCCAACATCAGCCATCACGGGGACTTTGCAAATATGATTAAAGTTGAGGACATTGCGATAACTCAGGTGGAACCAATCTAATCATATCCATCCTTAGAAGCAGATAACGTTTTCCAGCTGGGGTCAGAGGAAGAGCTGCATCCATCGAAGTAGGGTCAGAGAGAAGCTGCACTGTTGGCTTTGAAGATGGAGAGTGGGCTCTAGAAGCTGGAAAAGGTAAGGGAACAGATTGTTTTCTAGAGCCTCCAGAGAGGAACACAGCCCGGCTGACACCCTCAGGTTAGCCCAGTGAGACCCACTTGGGATGTAGGGGAATGAATTTGGGTTAAGTTTCAAAGTGCTTTGTGCTGGTTTGTTGCAGAAGCAGTAGAAAACAAATACAACCATGGAAGATGTGAAGGCTACCTGTACAGCAGACAGTTTTGAATACAACTAATCTATACTATGGTGGCTATTTCAAGAATATTCTTGCTGGGGGTGGTGACTCATGCCTGTAATTCCAACACTTTGGGAGGCTGAGGCAAGAGGATCGCTTGAGTCCAGGAGTTCAAGACCAGCCTGGGTAACACAGCGAGACCCTACCTCTACAAAAAATGTAAAAAATTAGCTGGGTGTGGTGGCACAAGTTTGTAGTCCCAGCTACTCAGGAGGCTGAGGAGGGAGGATTGCCTGAACCCAGGAGGTTGAGGCTGTGGTGAGCCATGTTCATACCATTGTACCCCAGCCTGGGTGATAGAGTAAGATCCCAACTAAAAAAAAAAAAAAAAAAAAAGAATACTCTTTGCTGAGCACATGAATAGAGCAGCATTTGTGATACTGCGTATCCGGTTTCACCCCTTCAGGAAAAGACACCACCCCATCCCAGAGCTGTTGCCCTATGACTTCACGACTCTGTCTGAAATCATCTAAATACAAAGAGAAATAGAAACATATCTGAAGTTCTCCACACCGGACCCTAATTATTTTACCCAAATCCTAGAAAGTTTTGTCACTGGCTATCATGGGCTTTTATCCCAAAGGGATATGCTTGGTGGATAACCATTGCCCAACGGTTGCTTCAAATATGTTGCTATTTTTGAATGCAATTGCCATTTGATTTGGAGCATTTATAAACTGAGGATAAGCACGAAATATGTAGAAACTCTGAAAAATTAGTTTCAGCTCCCTGGGTGGTTTGACATTGCCGAAAATGCTGACTTGCCTCTATTGGCAATTGGCTTAGCTTGGGCAGAATATGGCCCTTGACTGTCTCATGCATGCGCATGAATTGCAAATAAAGAGTCCCCAAGCACTAGAGTCTATAATACTGAGTGATCTCTCACAGAAACAAAAAACTGAGTACCACATGTTCTCACTCATATAGTAGACCTTGATCATCCAACGTATTACCACAAGAAAATGACTGACAGTGGTGGGAAATGATGGGGGGGGTGGGATTAATGGCAGGAAATACCTGTCTGGGGATGGGGGGACACTCCTTATCAACAAGGGTGCCTGAACAAGACATATTTGTGTACCTAACCCTTAACTGTACCCCTCAATATCACAATAAAAAATATTATATATATAAAAAAACCAAAAAAACCAAAAAACTAAGGTTTTAGGCCATTTTTCTTCTTTTCCTTTAAACGCTTTTTCTCAACTATTTAAATTACTATCAAAGTTCTATTATCTCTTCAGGACTTATTCTCTATATAACATGCCTTTAAGGAACAATGTTCCTCCTTTCTCTCTCCTTCTATTCTCCAATGAAGGGAATTAAGGTTAAAGTGCAAAGATAACAATTAGTCTCCCTGTTCTGGGGTGAAATTTTCAAAAGATTAGATTGATAAGAGTATACAATCACTTTTCTCTTTAATGCTTTTAAAATGGAATATCGTAGGGCTGGCCTTGAGAGCTCTCTCTACCTAACACCTAACTTGGATACTCAGGTCATCTCTACCTTTGGCATTTTGACTAATCTCTGTTCCTCATTCTTTGTCTCTGCCTTCTTTCCTGTAGTACTAGGGCAGTTTTCCTTGGAATTATTGTAAGATTAGAAGCTCTGATTTGAAAGTCTGAGGAACAAATTAATTAGACTCCCTGGGTCTAATTAGCATTGTTAGCTAATGAATGTCTGTCTGTATTTGGCAAATGTAGAGAAACTAGAAGGAATAAGAAAAAAAAGTTAAGTAAGGGTCAGTTTAGGTAAAGTAAAGGTAACAAATCAATCAAAACTTTCTCTGCCATAGGTCCGGAGAGCAACTGTAAAATATTTTTCAATATAATTCTCATGCAGCCAGGAGTAGTAATGCGGCTTGTGAAACTTGAAAATATTAAGGATCCCTTAGCAGCAAAGTATATAGAATCTCGGGAAGGGTGACAGAGTCAATAAAATAAAACCTAGAGTATGTAGACCATACATAGTTTTCACTACAAATGACCATTTCTATTCCAGCATTACAGATGAGGAAACAGACTTAGAGTAAGGTGAGTAGGTAAGATCAGTGATGTTGTTCCCTGAGAGCAAAGACCAATCTATTTGTTTGCTGCGGCTTTTGTTTGTAACTCCAGCTTCAAAACACTGTAAGTATTTTTAAATTTTTGTTGAATGACTGAATAAATAATGCCCTCTTTCCCATAATGAAATTGACTTAGCCTGTATAGATCTGTCTGCATTAAGCTGTGATTTTCATCAAAACTCGTCTTCTTATCTGTATTTCATGACCACGCTAGACCTTTATAATTTCTCATTCTCTCAAACTTTTAACTATGGTAGTAAGTGATATGCTATCTTGTAATATTGTTTTCAGCTTTCACACATCTATACTTTGTCTTACTCAGATCTGAAGTCTTGAGACAGGATTTTACTTCTGTGATTATGCCACAGCCCTCAAGTATTCCTTGATTTTAAAAACATATATATGAGAGGGACCTTCCAAAAAATGGAATTTGCTCTTTAAAAATTGTGTATTTATTCTTACAGTTTTAAACTTCAGTCACCTTCAAAGTACTTTCCATTTGATGCCATACATTTATTGAGATGCTTTTTCTGCTGCTCAAAACAGTTTTTGAACTTGCCAGTTTAGATGCCTTTTAGTGCTTCTGCTGTTTTTTGTTTCACCTCTTCCACATCAGTAAAATGTCTCCCTTTGTGGACTTTTTTTCAACAGGGAAACAAACAAACAAAAATCGCTTGGGATGACATAAGGTGAATAGGGAGGGTGGGGCATGGGGGCCATGCTGTTTTTGGTCAAAAACTACTAAACACGCAGCGTGGTGTGGGCAGGTGCAGTTGTTATGGTGGAAGAACCAGTCACCTATTTGCCACATTTTGATTTGTTTCTTCCTCAAATCGTGATGGACGGACAACAACACTAGTTGGTTCACTGATGACGATGGGTTCCTAGAGCATTTCTTAGCTGGGAAGCCTGTGTTGCAACGGCCTGCCCTTCAAAAGGTAATTCCAGTGCTTGGGGTTGCCCTGTCATATTCATTAATTATCAACTATGTACCAGAGAACGTGCTAACTTATGGGTACAGAATGGAAAAAAAAAAAAATCACATCCTTGTAGAGCTTGCAAGCTAGTGACAAAAAGTGATATTAAGCAAACAGGTGAGCAAATAAATATCAATTACTTACTGTGATCGATGTTCTGAAGTTAACTGAATGGGATAGTGTCAGAGATAGTAAATATTTTAGATTGAGTTGTCAGAAGACACATCAAGAATAGGTGACATTTAATTTTAATAAAAAGGAAAAGAAACTAGCCAGAGGAAGAGCATTACAGACAAAGGAAATGTCCTGGAGGTAGAAAAGATCTTAACATGTTTGAAGAGATAAAAGAAAGCCAATGTTGCTGAAGTACAATCTAGGACAGGATGAATAGTGTAAGATGAGGAATACTCTGAATAGATCTAAATGATTGACGCTTGATCTTCGAGGTGTGGACACTGATCTTTTTAACAATCAAATCTTCAAATGATGTCATTTTCTCTTCTTTATTTTATGTTCTCTACCTTCTTTTCTCTCTCTTTTTTTTTTTGTAAAGCTGTTTTAATAATTAGAACTTTGCTTCTTAGCTGACATTTTTAGATACTTTTTTGATGTCTCCAGTTTCTGGACAGAGGATATTGGATTGAAAATTCAATGGCAGCATAAATTTAAAGAACGATTTTGTGCTTTTTTTTTTTTTGGTTCAAAAGAGGAAATTACAAAATATAACTTGAGAAAATCACAAAAAAGGACAGTCATAATGAAAAAAGTTAATTCTATGCAAGTTCTTTTTTGCAACTTCTTTTTTGAAGTAGGTAAGGTATAATTTTTTTTTTAAATTAAATTGTGTGGATTAACATTGCAAATTAGATTAGTTATATCATCCGAAGCAAGTATCAAATTTCATTTTTCTACAGGTTTATTTAAAAGTTATGATTTGATTTAGTTGTTTCATTTAGACTGGAATGTCAAACATTTTTATATATATTTAAGTGATATGAGAGTTATTCCCTACTTTTATATATGAGGTTAATAAACTGTGCAAAGTTTGGTTTAGCTAACTTTAAACTCATAATACAAAAATTTTTAAAAACTTCTAAATACTTATTTCTACAATGGTATAATATATCTTTTAGGATTAAACACTATACAGTTAAACCTCATAGTCAAATATTTCTATTAAAAATTAACACTATGCTCTCAATACTCCTTAAAGTTATAGTATATAAGCATTGCCAGGTTCATGTAGGTAACATGTACAAGTAAAGAAATACTCAATGACAAGTAAATAAATAAAACAATTAAGTCCTAGAAATCATGGAAACATTTAGAATAAAAGTTCTTATTGACAAATAATTGACATCTCATATTTTCAGGGAAAAAAAGTTATTTTAAACAAATCCCCAAAAAATAAAAATCAGGAAATTTACAGAAACTTTTGATTTCTCTCTCTTTGACCCAGAGCAGTTTCAAATCTCAATTTTAAATATTCTGTGTTAAGAATCTAACATTCCTATAATGATTTTTGTTGACTACATTTATAATTGTTTTAGCAAATGAGATAGGCCTAAAAATAAGACTGGTTCCTGAATAGTTAAATACATGGACATTCATGATTTTCTAAAGTAGATGGTTGAATATGAATAAAAGATAACACCTTCTGAATATAGTCACTAAATTGGGATTAGCTAATTGCACTATAAAGTTATTATGATCTACAGGATAAGAGACGTGTTACACATTGTAATTTCTAAACCAACACATCAATTCCATGGGGTATAGTCCCACCTCCATATACAGTAATTTACACATAAAATCCCATTAGTATAAATGGGATTTACATACCAACTCCCTTTAGCAGCTAAAAGAGAACCTAACTCAACAAGATTATTTCAAGCTTTTAGACAAAAATCAAGGATCAGACTACCCTGAGTTAGAAAACGTCAATATTTCACTTGTCAAGAGATGTGGATATAGAACCTATTTGTATCATGATTTCTTATGTTCAATACTTAGAAAAAAAGAAATAAAATGAAATAGCTTTATTGAAAATACTTTGAGAAGGCCCTAGTGAACTTCAGCTTACTTTAGGTAGAATTTTCCTCTTGGTTCATGCAGGATATATTCAGCCAAAACTTCAGCCAAGGTCATTATTGTTACAGTTTCTGTTAAAATACATTTTTAGTCTTTCTCACTTAGGAAAAAGACAGAAGGGATTTCTTAGAGAGAAACATCTTGGAGAATGAAGAGATCTATAATTTTAGTTTACACAGCTTACAGTAAAGCTTAGGGTTAAAGCAACAAAACATAGCAAAGTCTGACTTGTCTCAACAGAAGCAATTGCTTTAAGATTTTAGAAATGGTGAAGAAAAAAAAGAAGAAATAACAGATCGAGGTTTTAAAGTGATCCCAGAACATGCCTGAGTCTATTTGTTGGTAGACTATGAAAAAGTGTTTAAAGGAAAGATTAATCGAAATCTTTTATTTTCTCTAAAATGTTTGTAAGTCCTCTGTGCACTAGGAACACCGCACTTTAACCTGCAACTGGCATCCATGCAGATTCATAAATAGGCTCCAGTTGGACAGACAGACTCATTAATTCTCTCTTTATCACAAACCCAGAACATCTGGGTATTGCCCTTTAAAACAACATCAGGTTAAGAAAACAAACCATTTCTCAGACCTGACAAAAGGTTTTGAGTTACAGGATGGACAATCTTAGGGTGAATAAACTAGTATGGGTGGGTATCATACACAGGTTATGTAGAAGTTGATTCATGACTCTATAAAATTCTTAACTCCATGCTCTGCACTTCCTTGTTTCTAGTTTTTGGCTAAAACTGAAAACAATTATTGCATTTCAGGGAACAAATATATTTGAATAAATTATACTTGTTCTCTGAATATTTAGGATAACGGTTAAAGATCTCAAATTACTCATGCCAACTCATTCTTGGGGCATCACTAACTTAACATATTAAAAGAAAGGCTTGGTTTGTTCTTGCTGACCCTGGACAACCTAGGAAACTCTTATATTCTTAACGCATGTAGCTCCAAATATTCACCCAAAGGTTTGTTTGCTTGTTTGTTTTGTTTTTTCTACTTTTTTTTTTTTTTAAAGAGACATCTTGTCTCCTTCTGGAAAGTCATGGCTGTTACAAAGCCAATGAGATGACTTGACTGTCATCCATGTAGACAAATTTGTTGAAATATTGCATATAGGAAAGAGTTTGTTTTTCATTTAATATTTGCAGACCTCAGAAAGAAACATGAATGTACAATCTTAATGGAGACTACAGGCCCACTTTAGAAATTATATGTAAGTAATAATTTTACCTATAAGAAGGGGAAAAAAGATGTTATCAGATCTGAATTTAGCAGACTTTTGAATGTATCTGTGTGTGTGTCTGTGTCAGTGTTGATGTGTGATATATGCCCCACAAATATGAATTTGAATCAGCACTTCAAAAGTATAACACATTAAAAAATTATTATAAACAGAATTCCACATACTGCTTTGACAAGATTAAAAATCAGAGCTCTTCTTCGGAATGTTAATGGCAACAAAGTAATCTCACTGAGCATTTTCAGATTAGATTGATACCTGAAGTTAATCCAAATTCAAGCCTCCTTGATTTTCTAAATGCAAATGACATACGACAGGCCTTTTTAAAAGCATACATAATCTAAATCTTTATTTTATAAGGACCATCTACAAAAGAAATAAAAACTTAAAAAATAGAAAAAAAACATAAAATGAAGCCCCAGAGTGACTTTGTTTTAAATATGCTGTTGTTAGCACTTTCAAATGCAAAGGGGACATTAAAACACACATGTATACCCACAAGCTTAATGTTTTCATTTCACCTCTTCCCATTTTATTCTTTTAATAGCAATGCTACAAAGAGGAACTTTAGATAATTCTTACCAGCAAAGCCCAGTGTTGCAACACAGTTAACTATTCCCGAGCTTCTATTTAAGGTTACCTGGCATGGTTAGCTCTGCCAGATGTAGTTTTGCTATTGGATAATTTGATTTGTTGACAATATGCACTGCCTTAAAATAGGAAGTGCCTAGGTGACTGGTGTCCAAATCACACATATTCTTTTGGTTAAAATGAAATGTGAGGCTGAATTTAGCCTTTAATTACATTTCCTTCCCTACCTCCAACAAACAAATTTTTATAACCTCCCCCAAAAAAAAAAAAAGTCATATTTTGTGAATTACTATTTTGGAAGCAGCCCAGGACCAAACATTATTTGGGAAATTTTCTATTATTTGTATTAATCAAACATGAACATCATCTGTGTCTTTACTGACTTTATCAAATAACTAATGTCTGATTTGGAGACCTAGTTAGCCATGGGATTTTAGCTCTTTATCTAAACTATTAAGTGGTAGATTAAAATTACTCTTGTAAGACCCTAATACAGAATAAGACAAGCTATCATATAAGCAAATTAATATAAGAGAGCTTTTGCAATATCTCAGGCACTTGGCCTGGCTCAAAAGCATCTTAATTTCAGGAGTAAGAATATACCCAGATCATGTAAAAATTAAACTCCCCATGGGTAAGCAAGAGGACTTCCTGTCAAAAGAAAGATAAAATAATATTGCTTAAGAGAAACATTAAAACTAAACATTCCTTAAATTATCTCCTCTGATAATATGTGACTATAATTTTTTTTTTTTTTTTCATTTTGGCTTTAGTCCTGTAGAGACCGCATTGTTCCATTAGGATTTTCTGTCAAACGAAAAACCTGTCCGCATTTTACCGTGTGCTTAAACAAGCAAGACTAAGTATTAAATCTGAGGGCCCTGTATTTTAAGAAACATTTTTTACGAGTGAAAAGTTATTCAGTTTAGATAGTTCATTCATTTTCCAGAGCCTTTTAAACCTGCATAATATATTGAATGTCAAAAAGCTATAAAATCTCTTTAACTATTGATATCTATTTGTAGATAGCAATATAAATCCTGTCATAAATTCAAATAAGTAAATGACTTTATCTAAACAGATTTGGAGAATTGCTCTACTGTTATAGGGGCATAGCATTCCTGTTATGTTGTGTACCAGTGAGCTTGAATTATTTTGGGGGGGGGTCATATTTTCAAAATGATTGCCATAGAAAATCAGTATCGTATGCTTCTTGATAAAAGCTTATGTTAACAATAATATAAATACATGTTCTATATACTATGTATGTGTACTCTAGGTATAGGTGTCTACAGTTATAAAGAGACTATAAGTATAAAAAAACAAAATAAAATAAAAACCTCACATCCTGGTGGATTTTCTTTACATAAGGTCTTATATTAGTTAACATATTGTTAGCTGCCCAAATAAACAGACCCAAAAGTTTAATGTTTGTCTGATGTAAAGTAAAAATTAAATGTTTCTGATTTGGGAAGTTGCTTTTCCAAGTGGTACTTCAGGTACATTGTCTCTGTCTTGTAGTCTCATTCATTTTCAATGAATGCTTTCCAATGTTATCAAAATAGTCTGCCATGTAAAGAAGGAAATAACATGGGTCATGGGCCATGAAAAAAAAAAAAACTTACATTACTGCTCTTCACATTCCATTGGCTAAAAATCAGTCACATGGACATCACATCCTGGAAGGGCGGCTATAATATTTAGCCTAGTTGTTTGCCCAGGAAGGGAGAAAATAGGTTTTGTGATCAGATGTCAAGTCTTTGTTACAGTTCTATTTTACACATCCTTATGTTGCATAATACATTTATTTTCCTCATAGTCTTTTCTAGATGATCACTTTATTCATCAAACCCATTCATGCCCTTGTCTCCATCCCAAATGTCATTACTTTTGTAGATGCCCACTTCATACGTCTTGTGAACTTTTATAACAACTCCTAGCTAATCAACCTGCATCTTGTCTTCCTCCATTCGTCATTTCTGCTTCTCATAAAGGCTTACATTTTAAAACACAAATATCATAAAATCATTCCCTGTTTCAATAACTCACAAAAACCCACAAGGTAAAACCTTTAATCATTACCTTGGCATTATATGCCCATCATGATAAGGCTCTCTTATATTTTTCCATATTTATCTTCTGTCAGTCCTGTATTTCATTTTAATTACATCAAACTACTTAAACTTCTCTGAAGATGCTGCACACTCACCTGCTTTCAGGTGTATGTATTTTTACTTATTCCACCTAAAGCCCTTCCTTTTGTTCTATGTAGAGATGTTCTACTCATTCTTTAAAATTCAACAAAAACCTTACATTTAGAAAAAAGGTGTTTTTGACTTTTTCAAGCAGATTTGATGTTTTCCTCCTTATAAATAACTGAAACATCCCTCTGTTTCTATCATTTATCCACATTTGTGATTATTAACCTATTATTCAATCTCTTCTTCAAGATCAGAAGATTCTAAATCTCTGGGTTGTCTGATATTATCCATTGATTCAAAGCACTTAGCCTGGAATCTGGCATATACAAAGTTAACAAAAAAATTAATAGGATTCAATTTTTCCTTGAGAGAGCTAAATTATTTTGAATGAATGAATGATACAATGGAAGTGCAATGAAATAGGTTTTTTTGTGTGTGTAAAAGAATATTATCATGTAGGAATTCAAACATAAACTGTATAGTTCAGGATTTGAGCTGTTTGGTCAAGCAGTACCACGCCATACAAGTTCTAAGAGCTAAGTCAGTCTAATCTCCTTAGGTTGTCTTACAGATATCCTCTGTCATTTTCAATCATATACTGTCACTTATGAAGACTTTCTGCTACATATTTTCATCTAACCAATAGTCATAGTTTTTCCACACTCAGTAATTCAAAGGAATATCAAACCTGCCCTTGCTTTTCATTTTCATTTTGATCTTCATTAGAATTATGTCTTAGTGTTTGATATGCATTATCCTCAACTTCAGTGAGTTATGGATGGCTGAAGTTCTCCCTACCCTCATAGATATCATCAGCTTTCTCTCACAATCCTGTACAAATAAATATCCAATTGACCCTATAAAACAGTGTTTGAACTGTGCAGGTCCACTTATATACAAATTTTCTTCCACCTCTGCCACCCTCATGACAGCAACAACAAGTCCTCCTCATCATCCTCCTCAGCCTACTCAATGCGGGGATGATGAAGATAAAGACATTTATAATGATCCACTTCCACTAAATAAATTGTAAATATATTTTGCTTCCTTATAATTTATTTTATTTTATTATTTTATTTTATTTTATGTTTTTGAGTCAGGGTTTCACTCTGTCAGTCAAGCTGAAGTGCAGTGGCATAATCATGGCTCACTGCAGCCTCAACCTCCCTGGGCTCAGGCAATCCTTCCTCATCAGACTCCAGAGAAGCTGGGACTGTGACGCGTGCCACCACACCCAGCTAATTTTTTTTATTTTTGTAGAGATGGGGGTCTCGCTATGTTGTCTAGGCTCTACTCAAATAGCTGGACTTATGCACGCTTCTTCCCACCTCGGCTTCCCAAAGTTCTGAGATTACAGGTGTGATCCACCACTGTGGCCTGATTTTTTAAATAACATTTTTTCTTCTAGCTTACTTGATTGTAAGAATAGATTATATAATATATATGTATATATATATATATATTATGCAAAATATGTGTTAATGGACTGTTTATGTTATTGGTAAGGTTTCCAGTCAACAGTAGGCTATTAGTAGTTAAATTTGGGGAGAGCCAAAAGTTATACACAGTTTTTCAATAGCAGATGGTGTTTGCACCCCTAGCCCAAGCATTGTTCACAAGTCCATTGCACAATCTAATTTAAAAAAACAAACAAAAACACTTTGCTAGCTATATTAATAACTTTACAATAAATCCCTTATTACTACCTATCAATAAAATCACCAACTTAATCAATTCCTGTATAGAAATTTAAGGAACACCACAGCCCAATACAAAGCCATTATTAACTATCCAAAATGTTGCACATTATTTTGTATCCTCCAAAAAGCATAGAACAATGCAATGCAAGCAATGGGCAATCAATAATAATAACAACTTGTTGAATTATTTGTGGAATGACTATATCATGTATCGTGATGCTAGATATTATGATTTAAACTAACTATGGTTACAATATCAGCTGGTAAAATGGAAGCATTCAATTAGGGAAAATAAGCAAAAACAAATTTTTCAAAGTGATTGATATAAAGTGTACCTCTTTCTGGTTTTAAATATTTACGCAAGGTGTTCTTTGCTTAAATGAATACTTCATATTTTAACCATTTGTGGTTGATTAGAAGTTCTCAACTCAGGATGAATTTGCTCCCCATGACACAATCGGTAATGTCCAAGACATTTTTGAATGCCACAACATGAGGATGCTTCTAGTGAGTAGAAGCCAGAAGCACTTCTAAATACCACACAATGCACGTCAGGCTAGTTCCCCACAACAAATAATTATGTTTCAGATATCAATCATGCTAAATTTGAGAGGCCCTTGTTAAACCATGGATGCATGCTTATATTTACATCATCTGCCTTCTTAAGGTAATCAATAAACTTAGAAACTTTTTTAAAATAATAAGCACATTTTAATGTCACTTTAATGCTCACATTGGAAACAACTCAGTTTTAGTTTTTCAAGTGGAAATAATGTAGGCTTTTCCTAAAAGCATCTCTAGCAACTTGAGGAGGGGTTTACCAAGTTGCCTTCTTGAAAAAAAAGAAGCCATTGGTTTGTTTACTTATCATGAGCTAATATAAACAAAACAGCAATTTTGTTCATTGGCCTAAATCTTTATATTTGCTCACACAATCTAGACTACTAAGAGCTATTCATATCTTCCCTCTAGCACTCTTCATATTTAGATCAAGAGGTCATCTTTGACAGTCCTCAAAGATGACCAACTGCAAATCCAACTGGCAACACATACTATGATTCCTACCCTTTAAAATCTTTGCTGTGAGGTTCCCCCACATAATTTCCACATGATTTGCCTTTGTTCAAGCTCTCAGCACATTTTTCTGATCAACTTGCTTTCTTTTTGCCTTTAGATGCAACATCATCCCCATCACTGCCCCACGACCCTTCACCTTTATTGTACCATAGTGAATTTTCTAACCCACAAAACTCATCATGTATCTCTTTGTACTGGTTGCCATTTGATTTCCTCTATAGATAATAGCTAAATATTTACATATGTGGCCTTTGAAACACAAACAAATCTAGACACTTGTATGCTGATATATACCACCTGCTTTTTGTTGGAATTAACTCATGGACTAGGCAGATCTGACTCTAGATGTTGAAATTTTTATTATGAACATTCCCCCTAGGGCAAAGTAAAATTTCATTAATGCATAATAATGTCCTTCATGATCAAGTAGCTGTGTTATTGTCTAATATCCTTCTCTACCTCTCCCTTACACCTGCCCTTTTCTTTTGCTGTGTCTGATAATGTGTGTCCCCAAGAATGGTATTTTGTTATGTCTTCTCATATTTATTCTTCTACCTAAAATGCCCTTTGTGAATCTGCCTCACCTTATGAACTTATTCTACATCAGTAATTCATCTAGAACATAGAATGACCATATGACCAAGCAATTCCGCTCTGAGCTATATACCCAAAATAATTGAAAACAGGTATTCAAACATATACTGGTACACCAATGTTCACAGAAGGGGTTTATACAATAGCCAAAATGTTGAACCAACCCATATGTCCAGCAATGGATGAATGATTGAACAAAATGTGGTATAACCATATATTAGAGATTATTAGGCTATAAAAAGCAAAGAAATACTGATGCATACTATGACATGGATGAACTTCAAAAGCATTATGCTAAGTGAAAGAAGCCAAGCAAAGAAGCTCACATATTTTTGGTTTCCATTTACATGAAATATCCAGAATTGGTAAATTCATAGAGACAGAAAGCAGGTTAGTGATTACCAGAGGCTAAAGGTACGGGTAGGATGAAAAGTGTCTGCTTAGTGGGTACCAGGTTTCCTTTGTGATTGGTGAAAATGCTTTAGAACTAGACAGTGATGACACATTGCACCACATTGTGAATGTACTAAGTGCCAATGACTTGTCCATTTTAAAAGGTTAATTTTATACTGTGTGAATTTTACTTCAATTAGAAAAATAATTCATCTAGTCAGCTCAGCCTTCACGTCAAAAATGAAACTATTATTGACCTTAATTATTTGAGATTCTCTTTCTCTCCAAGGATACCATGTATCTAATGTCTCTTTCAAGAGACCATACTCATTATACTTTGTCAGTATGCTGTGTCTTTCATCCAATCTAATGTCTCTTTCAAGAGACCATACTTATTATACTTTGTCAGTATGCTGTGTCTTTCATCCAATCTCTGCGGAATTGCAAATTTGGTTTTTGTATCTCCCCCCCTTTTTTTTGAGTCTGGGTCTCACTCTGTCTCCCAGTCTGGAGTACAGTGGTATAATCACACCTCATCACCATCTTGACCTCTTGGGCTCTGGCAATCCTTCCACCGCAGCCTCCTGAGTAGCTGGGACTACAGGTGCATGCCACCACATCTGGCTAATTTTTTAAATTTTTGTAGAAACGAGGTCTTGCTATGTTGCCCAAGCTGGTCTTAAACTTCTGGGCTTGGCCAGGCTTGGTGGCTCAGACTGTAATCCTTCACTTTGGGAGGCTGAGGTGAGTGAATTGCCTGAGCCCGCGGGTTCGAGACCCACCTGGGCAAGTTGGAGAGACCTCATCTCTACAATAAATCAAAAAAATTAGACGGGCGTGGTAGTGCACGCCTGTAGTTCCTGCTACTTGGAAGGCTGAGTGGAAGGATCGCTGGAGCCCAGCAGGTCAAGGCTGCGGTGGCCGGGAGCGGCCACTGCACTCCAGTCTGGGCAACAGAGTGAGACTCCAACTCAAAAAAAAAAAAAACTTCTGGGCTTAAGCAATCCTCTTGCCTCAGCCTCCCAAAGTGCTGGGATTATAGACCTGAACCACTATACCCAGCTTCTTGTCTTTGTCTTTCTAAATTTTCTGTGTTGGAATTTATACACTAAAAACTAATAATAGTCTTCCTAATTTGAGAAAATAATGATAGACCTTAATCTGTCTTCTCAATGATGATAAAATTCATTTCATTGTATTTAACTAATATATTAATATTCAAAACCTGTTATTTTAGTGGATTCATGGTTTAAAATAGATGTTTAACAGTATATTAATTTTTCAGTGCAGAATGTGGATGGATATGTTTGATATAGTAATTAAAAAACACATTTAATATGTTAATTAAACCTGCACATGAGTGAAGTATTTATTGGTTACTCAGCATCAAGCTGTCCACTTTACATAGGTTACATGCTAACTTATAATATTTAATTATTCTACATTGTCACACAATTCAGGTTTCTACTCAAATGTCAACATTAGAGAGGCCTTTCCTTAAAATCTTATCTGAAAGGAACACCAGCTTCATCGCACAACACTCCGTATGTGACCCACTTTTTCTACTTAAATTCATGTTATTTGCCTGTTCCTAAATATAATCTTAATTTTTTACCAGCATAAAAGCTACCTGAAGCAAGATGTTTGTCTTTTTCCTCAAAAGATGACTCAAAAAACATCC
>CAUYQG010201943.1:0-11516 GCA_963574415.1 Tarsius wallacei | reverse complement strand
AAAAAAAATCCAGTTCCTTACATACAAAGCCCTACAGTGCATTAATGTGTACCCCACTTACCTGGCCTCATCTTGTACCACTCACCCTTAATTACTATGCCCTTAGTTACTATGCGCTGGCCTTTCTGTTCCTTGAGGCCTTTCTGTTCCTTGAGGTCATTGAGATCTTTACTCTCTTTAGGGCTTTGATAATAGCTGTTACCTCTGTCTGAAAAACCCTTCTTAATTGGAGAGAGAGAGGAATGCTCCTTGTAGTCCGGAGCTCAACCCAGATGTTACCTCCTCAAAGGCAACATTGCACCTAATCCAAAGCAACCCTTACTCAGATCATTGGTTTGTTTTCTTCATCACATTCACTATCCCAAATTATCTTTATATGATCTGTCTCCACATCCCATTCCCTGCCACACATGCATAAACTTTCCTCCCTAAAACCATATGAACTCCCCGAAAGTAGAGACTCTCCTAGTCTGTCTTGTTCGGTTGTAGCTGCAATGTCTGCTACTGAAAAGCACATAATAGGTACTCAATAAATAGATTCAGTGAATTTAGGGCACAAGGCTCAGAGCAAAAGCATGCATTTGATATGATAGCTATTATTTCCCGTATCCTTTGATCATTCTTTCTAGTTCTGTGGTCTAAGGAAGCAAGGGTTACAACATAAAAATTCAGCATGTTTCAATTTAAGGGGTCATTTTAATTTCTGGTTACTTCTCTCCTCTTGGTCTTCCTTTCCAACTGAAGAAGAAGAGAGAGGAGGATAGGAAAAAGGCGAGAAAGGAGGAGGGGAAAAATGTATAGCAGCAGTCAGGCTTCAGTTCATTTTATACCAACTATTTTAGAATAAATTTTCAAAATAGATAATATTCAGTGTTGACAAGTTGTGGAAAAAATAGTACACTCATAAACTGCTAATTAAAATAAATGATAGCTTGCATTTATTAAGCAGTTAGTAAGTGCTAAATACAAGCTTCATTTTATTTGGTCCTCACAGCCCTCTGGGATAGATACTGTTATTGTTCCCATTTTATGGATCAAGAAATCGAGGCTTAAGGCCAGATGCAGTGGTTCACGCCTATAATCCCAGCACTCTGGGAGGCTGAAGCAGCCTGTACAACATAGTAAGACCTCATCTCTACAAAAACGTATAAAAATTAGCTGGGAATGATGGGGCCTGCCTGTAGTACCAGCTACTTGGGAGGCTGAGGCAGGAGGATCCCTTGAACCCAGGCATTAAAGGTTGCAAAGAGCTATGATTGTACCACTGCACTCTAGCATAGGCAACAGAGGGAAACCCTGTCACAAACAAACAACAAAAAAAGAAATTGAGGCCTAAGAAGGTTGAATAACTTGACTATGGAAACAATATATTGGCACAACTCTTTTTTAAAGTAATGAAAGTGATATCCCAAAGCCATATTAACATTTATATCCTTTGACTCAGGCCAATCTTGCAATTTTGTTTTCTATAGTAACTCAACAGAAGAAAAGAACTATATGCATAAAAACCTTCACCACAACATAATCTTAAATAGTAAAAAGTAAAAACGTGAATGCCAAACAAGAGAATGTTTAAATAATTTATTGAACATCAACATCCAACTAAAAAAAAACAACAAAAAAAAGAAAATGTTTTCATGGTGTATATAGTAAATTAAAAAGCAGATTATGAAAATGACTATACAATATAATAACCATTTAGAATATATTTATTTGAATAAGGGTCAAAAGGGAATAACTCTAAAATGAAAATCATTTTGTTAAGATTGTGGGATTACAGGAAGGTTTTTTTGTTTGTTTTTTGAGTTGGAGTCTCACTCTGTCGCTCAGGTTAGAGTGCAGTGGCACACTCACAGTCACCACAGCCTCGACCTGCTGGGCCCAGGTAATCCTTCCGCCTCAGTCTTCCAAGTAGCTGGAACTACAGGTGCACTCTACCACACCCAGCTGATTTTTAAAAAATTTATTGTAGAGACAAGTTTTCACCAAGTTGCCCAAGCTGATCTCAAACCCCTGGGCTCAGGCAATCCACTCGCCTCAGCCTCCCAAAGTGCTGGGATTACAGGCTTGAGCCACTGTGCC
Organism: Tarsius wallacei; assembly: GCA_963574415.1. NCBI lineage: Eukaryota > Metazoa > Chordata > Mammalia > Primates > Tarsiidae > Tarsius > Tarsius wallacei. Next base: position 9,434 of record CAUYQG010201943.1, on the reverse strand, counting down.
CGGCCTGGGGTTTTTTGTTTTCTGTTTTAAATAGTTGCTCCAATGTGATTAAAGTGTTTTCACTTTTTTTTTAGTTGGATTCTCACTCTGTCACCCAGGCTAGAGTGCAGATGCACGCTTACGGCCACTGCAACCTTGACTTGCTGGGCCCAGGAGATCCTTCCTCCTCAGCTTTCCAAGTAGCCTGAACTACAGGTGCATGCATGACATCATGCCTAGGTAATTTTTTGGTTTATTGTAGAGATGAGGTCTCGCCAAATTGCCCAGGCTGGTCTCGAACCTGTGGGCTCAGGCAATCCTCTTACCTTGGCCTTCCAAAGTGCTGGAATTATAGGCGTGAGCCACAGTGCCTGGCCTACTGTTTTTTTTTGTTTTTTTTTGAGTTGGAGTCTCTGTTGCTCAGGCTGGAGTGCAGTGGCACACTCACAGCTGCCCCAGTGTTGACCTGCTGGGCTCTGGTGATCCTTCTGCCTCAGCCTTCCAAGTAACCGGAACTACAGGTGCATGCTACCACACCCAGCTAGTTTTTGATTTATTGTAGAGACAAGGTCTTGCCAAGTTGCCCGGGCTGGTCTTAAATCCCTGGGCTCAGGCAATCCTTTCCCCTCAGCCTCCCAAAGTGCTGGGATTATAAGTATGAGACACCATGCCGGGCCTACTTTTTAAAAATAAATATGAAAAATACCTATGATAATAGGAAAGAATGCTGAATTAACCATATATGTGCTCTGCTAAAGAAAAATCTAATTAAACTTGGCGAGACCTCATCTCTACAATAAAAATTTTAAAAATTAGCTGGGCGTGGTGCTGAAAAAAAATCTAAACCACTGAACAAAAGACACTATACTGATCAATATAAGGCATTTGAAGATATCAAACAAACTTGAGAAATCAATTTTCAGAACTGCTTTAATGAATGGCCAGAAATTTTGAAGACACCTGGTTGATGTCCAGTGGGGATTTGCGGTAACTCTTCTCAATGTCGTGGTCCACCTTTGCGTCCAAGCTTTAAGTTAGCAGCTTTCATCAGTATGGTTTCAAACACCAGTGAGCTTACAGTTCTGACTTTGGGTCTTGTTTTTGTATGTTCTGTGTCTCTTTTGGAGAAGCCACGTTTATGTATCCAGCCTCAGAATTCTGTGAACACGAAGGAGACTCAGGACACTTTGGGACTGCCATTGTTCTTTTTGTATGCTCCTGAGTCTCTTGACAACTTCCAACTGATACTACCAAACCTGTTCCTGAAAAACTGAGAAACGTCATGTGTGAGGACATCGTGAAGATAGAATTTCCTGGTAGCAGTTTGAGGTTACAGGGATGTGGCATTGACAGAATTTCAATTTTTTGCAACTGTCATACAAAGAAAGCCAAATAAAATTTACCTCAAACCTATGTTTATGAATTATCTCCTACCTTAAGTCAGGATTTTACAAGGTGTGGGGGTGAAGGACTAGCAAGGGGGGAAGGAATTGGAAGAAGATTCCAAGTTATCAACTCAGGACTAGTTAGGCAGCCCTGACTCTCAGGTGTGCAGACGACTGTCTTGACTTTACTAACCTGGAGTTTGGTAAAGGCAATATTTCATTCAATACTTCAAATTCAGGGATATCACTAATTGTTGTTTCCTAAAAGGAAAGAATGAATATTAAAAGTTATAATTATAAGCCATTAGCAATGTGATCCTAGAAATATATATATATGTATATACTTATATATATGTTTAAAATAGTTTTAATACCTGCACATAGCACAAACAACAAAAAGCATAAAAGGGTGTAGAATGAAAAGCTGGTTGCCCTGTACTCCTTTATATGTATTTGTGTGTGTGGGTATGTGTGTACATCTATCTATCTATCATCTATCTATAAAATATATATTTGTCCACCTATCTAGTTTTTACACACATGGTACTACACATACTATCTTTACCTTTTTATCTTTGTCATATATATTGGAGATACTGCAATAATATCTCATTCTTTTTTATTACTAATAGTTTTGTTTAGAAATAATTCATATAGCCGGGCTCAGTGGCTCAGCCTGTAATCCCACGCTTTGGGAGGCTGAGGTGAGTGGATTGCCTGAGCCCGCGAGTTCAAGACCCGCCTGGGCAACTTGGCGAGACCTCATCCCTACAATAAATCAAAAAATCAGCCAGGCGTGGTAGCACACGCCTGTAATTCTGGCTACTCGGAAGGCTGAGGCGGAAGGATCGCCGGAGCCCAGCAGGTCGAGGCTGCAGTGGCCGGGGCAACAGAGTGAGATTCCAACTCAAAAAAAAAAAAAAAGAAATAATTTACATGCCATAGTTTTCCCTTTTAACATGCTCAATTCATTGCTTTTTAACATATTCACCAAGTTGTGACTATATTAAACATTACCACTAATTCCAGAACATTTTTATCACCTCCCCAAAAAGCCCCATACTCATGAGCAGTCACTCTCCATTTATTCCTTCCCCCAGTCCCTGGCAACCACTAATATATTTTCTATCTTTATGGTTTTTCTTATTCTGGACATTTCATATAAATGGAATCACATAATATGTGGCCTTTTATGTCTGGCTTCTTTAAAACATTAGCAGAATGTTTTCTTTCTTTCTTTTTTGTTAGTAGGAGTCTCACTCTGTCGCCCAGGCTGGAGTGCAGTGGCACGCTCACGGCTACCGCAGCCTTGACCTGCTGGGCTCAGGCGATCCTTCAGCCTCAGCCTTCCAAGTAGCTGGAACCACAGGCGCACACCACCATGCCCAGCTAAATTTTTAATTTATTGTAAAGATGAGGACTCATCAAGTTGCCCAGGCTGGTCTCGAACCCCTGGGCTCAGGCAATCCTCTCATCTATACCTCTCAAGGTGCTGGGATAAAAGGTGTGAGCTACCACACCTGGCCTAGCAGAATGTTTTCAAGGTTCATCTATGTTGTAGCAAGTGCCAGTACTTTATTTCTTTTTACCACTGAATATATTCCATTGTTTGGGTACAGCACTTTTTGCTTATCAGTTAATCAGGTGATTGAAAGTGGGTTGTTTCCACTTGTTGCTATGAATATTTATGTACGTGTCTATAATGTTGCTACGAATATTTATGTACATGTCTCCGGTAGGAAATTGTTTTTATTTCTCTTTGATATTGCTATGGTCTGAATGTTTTTAATTTTTTTTTTTTTTTTTGAGTTGGAGTCTCACTCTATCACCCAGGCTGGAGAGCAGTGGCACGCTCATAGCCACCGCAACCTCGATCATCTGGGCTCGGATGATCCTCCCACCTCAGCCTTCCAAGTTACTGCAACTACAGGTGTGCACCACCATGCCTGGCTAATTTTTCTTGATTTATTGTAGAGATGAGATCTTACCAAGTTGCCCAGGCTGGTCTCAAATCCCTAGGCTTCAGGAAATTCTCTCACTTCCACCTCCCAAAGTGCTGGGATTACAGGCATCAGCCAAATTTTTTAATATGATTAAATGTTGACAAATTATAAGTGTATGTATTTATGGGGTATGAAGTTATGCTCTGATACTATATATATATATATATAATTATATATATATATATGATGTGGAAGGACTGAATCAAGCTAATCAACGTATCTGTCACCTCAAATACTTGTCTTGTATTCCTCTTGTATAGCTGAAATGTTCCACCTAATTTCTTGCCATTCCCTCCTCATCCCCCAGCTTCTGGTAACCACCATTCTGTTCTCTGCTTACATGTGTTCTATTGTTTTAAATTCCATATGTAAGTGAGAACATGCAGTCCTTCTGTGCCCGGCTTATTTTACTTAGCGTGATGTCCTTCAGCTTTATCAATGTTGTTATAAATGACAGAATTTCCTCACTTTTAAGGGCTAAGTAATATTCCCTTGTTTATATATACCACATTTTCGCATACCACAGTATATATCACATATTGATTTCAAATCCTTTAAACATAAACCCAAAGGAATGCTGGATCATAAAGTAATTTCATTTTTAGTTTTTTTGAGGAAACTACATACCATTTTCCATAATGGTTGTATTAGTTTACATTCCAACCAACAGTGTACAAGGGTTCCCTTTTCTCCACAACCCCAACAACACTTTCATCTTTGTGATAATAGCCCTAAAAGCTGTGAGGTGATATCTCATTGTGGTTTTAATGTGCATTTCCCCAGTGCTTAGTTATGTTGAACCTTTTTTTCATTAATCAATGGCCATTTCTATATCTTCTTTTGAGAAATGTCTATTCAGGTCCTTTGGCCATTTCTTGATTGGGTTGTTTTCTTACTATTGAGTTTAGTTTTTCACATATTTGGAATATTAATTCCTTATCATACGTATAGCTTGCAAATATTTTTTCCCAGTCCATAGATTGCCTCTTCACTCTGTTAATAGTATAGTTTTTGTTAGTTTTTTGCTTGTTTGTTTGTTTGTTGCTGTCCAGAAACTTTTTAGTTTGATGTAATCCCATTTGTCTTCTTTTGTTCTTTTGCCTGAGCTTCTGGGGTCAAATTTAAAAAAAAAAAATTGCCCAGACCAACATTAGGTACTTTTTTCCATATGTTTTCTTCTAGTAGTTTTACATTCAGGTCTTATGTTTAAATCCTTAATCCATTTTGAGTTGATTTTTGTTTGTGATGTTAGATAAGGGTCTAATTTCATTTTTCTTTATGTGGATATACAGTTTTCTCAGTACCTTCTAACCAAAGAGATTGTCCTTTTCCCATTGTGACCTATTCTTGGCATCTTCATAAAAAATCAATTGACTGTAAATGTGTGGGTTCATTTTGGGGCTGTCTATGCTGATCTATTGATCAATGTGTCTATTTTTTGCCAGTACCATGTTGTTTTAATGACTACAGCTCTGTAATATAGTTTGAAGTCAGGTAGTGTGATACTTCCAGCTTTATTCTTTCTGCTCAAGACTGTCTTGGCTATTTTTGTGGTTTCATATGAATTTTAGGATTGTTTTTTGTATTTATGTGAAAAATGACGTTGGAAGTTTGATGGGTAATACATTAAATTTGTAGATAACTTTGGGCAGTATGGACATTTTAATAGTATTAATTTTTCCAATCCATGAACACTAATATCTTTCCATTTATTTGTGTCTTCTTCAATTTCTTTTATCAAAGTTTTATAGTTTTCAATATACAGATCTTTCACCCTTCTTGGTTAAGTTTATTCATAAGTATTTCATTTCTTTTGTAGCTATTGTAAATTATATTATTTTCTTGATTTATTTTTCAGATAGTTTGTTGTTGGTTTATGGATAACACTACTGATTTTGGTGTATTGATTTTGTATCCTGCAACCTTACTGTATTTGCCTATTAGTTCGAACAGATTTTTGGTAGAGTCTAAGAATTTCTCTATATACGATAATGTTGTCAATAAACAGAGACAGTTTCACTTCTTCCTTTCCTATTTGGATGACTTTTATTTCTTTCTCTTACCCAGTTGCTCTGGCAAGGACTTCTGGTGTTATATTGAATAGAAGTTGTGAGAGTGGGCATTCTTTCCTTGTTCCTAAGTTGTGGGCTTGTCATATGTGGCCTTAACTGTGTTGAGGTATATTCCTTCTAAATCTAACCTGTTGAGAGTTTTTTTTAAATCATGAAAGGAGGTTGTATTTTGTCAAACACATTTTCTGCATCTAATGAGATGATCATATGATTTTTTGTCCTTCATTCTGTTAATGCAATGTATCACATTTATAGATTTGCATATGTTAAACCATCCTTATTTCCTTAGGATAAATTCTACTTGATCATGGTGAATGATCCTTTTAATGTGTTGTTGAATTTGGTTTGCTAGTACTTTGCATCAACCAAGGGAGCCAAAAATACGTAGACATATTTTAAGAGATGTTTGCCACAATCAGAAGTGTCTGGATGCTGGTGGTAACCTCTTTGAGCACCTTTTGTAATTGCAGAAGTCAAACATGACTTGTATTCATCTCGTTGAGTATTGCGGTTTTAATGCATTTTTTTCTTTTCATAAAATGCGTATACTTTTTTTAGCACCCTCTGTATGTTCATCAGAGATATTAACCTATAATTTTACCTCTTTCATTTCTGATTTTATTTGTTTGTTTGTTTGTTTGTTTGTTTATTGAGTTAGGGTCCCACTCTGTCACCCAGGCTGGAGTACAGTGGCACAATCATGGCTACCACAGCCATGACCTGCTGGGCTCAGGTGGTCTTTCTGCATCAATCTTCCAAGTACCTAGGACTACAGGCATGTGTCACCATGCCAGGCTAATTTTTTGATTGATTGTAGAGATAAGGTCTCGCCAAGTTGCCCAAGTGGGTCTCGAACCCGCGGGCTCAGGCAATTCACTCACCTCGGCCTCCCAAAGTGCGGGATTACAGGCTGAGCCACCGAGCCCGGCTTGATATTGTTTCAGTCCTCCTAAATTTGTTCAGACTTGTTTTGTGGCTTAACATATGATCTGGAGAATGTTCCACGTGAGCTTGATAAAAATGTACATTCTTGCCTGAGCCCATGGGTTCGTGACCCACCTGGGCAACTTGGCAAGATCTCATCTCTACAATAAATAAATAAATAATTAGCCAGGCGTGGTAGCGCACGCCTGTAGTTCCAGCTACTTGGAAGGCTGAAGCGGAAGGGTCGCCGGAGCCCAGCAGGTCGAGGCTGCGGTGGCCGGGAGCAGCCACTGCACTCCAGTCTGGGTGACAGAGTGAGACTCCAACTCAAAAAAAAAAAACGTATATTCTGTTGCTTTTGGATGGAACATCCCTGTATGTCTGTTAGGTTCATTGGGTCTGAAGTATAGTTCAAGACCAATGTTTCCTTATTAATTTTGTCTGGATGATCTGTCCATTATTGAAAGTGGGGTATTGAAGCCTCCTACTATTATTGTATTGCAATCTATCTCTCTGTTCTGATCTTTGTGTATTTACTTTATATATTAGTGTTCTCATGTTGGGTTCATATTTATTTACAATTATTATATCCTCTTGATGAACTGACCTCTTTATAATTACATAATTACCTTGTTTGTCTCTTTTATACTTTTTGACTTAATATCTATTAATATTTTGTCTGATATAAGTAAAGCTACCCCTGCTCTCCTTTGGTTTCCATTTGCATGGAATATTTTATTTTATCTCCATATTTGTGTGTATATGTGTGTGTGTTTATGTATGTATGTATATATATATATATATATATGTATATGCTTAAGAATATAATCACTAACACCTGTAAAATATTTGATTAATATAAATGTCATACTTTTTTATATTAGTGCTTTTGCTGCTAATGTATTTCTATCTATCTATCTATCTATCTATCTATCTATTTGAATCGGAATCTCTCTCTGTCACCCAGCTGGTATGCAGTGGCATGATCATGGCTCACCACAGCCTTGACCTCCTGGGCTCAGGTGATCCACTTGCCTCAGGCTCCTGAGTAGCTGGGACTATAGGCATGTGCCACCATGGTCAGCTAATTTTCTGATTTTTTATAGAGACAAGGTCTTGATATGTTACCTAAGCTAGTCTTGAAATCCTGGGCTCAAGCGATCCTCCCGTTTCACTTAAAATAATGGCTTTCAGTTCCATCCATGCTGTTGCAAATGCCAGGATTTCACTTTTTATGGCTGAATAATAGTCCATTGTATGTGTGTGTGTGTGTGTGTGTGTGTGTATGTGTGTATGTGTGTACTCATTTTCTTTATCCATTCATCCATTTATGGGCACGTAGGTTAAATCCATATCTTGGCTATTGTGAATAGTGCTGCAATAAGAATAAGAGGGCAAATATCTCTTTGATATATTGATTTCCTTTCTTTTGGGTATTGCTGGATCATATGGAAACTCTATTTTTGGTTTTTCTAGCAGCCTCCATACTGTTCCCCATAGTGGCTGTGCTAATTTACATTCCCACCAACAGTGTATGAGGGTTCCGCTTTCTCTGCATTCTCACCGGTATTCTGTTACTGCCTGTCTTTTTTATATAAGCTATTTTAACAGGGATGAGATGATATCACATTGTGGTTTTGATTTGCATTTCTCTGATAATTACTGATGTTGAGCATTTTTTCATATACCTTATGCCCATTTGTATGTCTTTTTTTTTAGAAATGTCTGTTCAGATATTTTGCCCATTTTAAAATCTATTTTTTTTTTTTTTTTTGCCATAGAGTTGTTTGGGCTCTTTATTTATTCTTGTTATTAATCCCTTGTCAGATGGATAGTTTGCAAATATTTTCTTCCATTCTGTGGGTTGTCTATTCACTTTGTTGATTATTTCCTTTGCTATATAGAAGCTTTTAGCTTGCTGTAATCACAATTGTCTATTTTTACTTTGGTTGCCTATGCTTTTGAGGTCTTACATAAGAAATCTTTGCACAGACCAATGTCCTGGAGTGTTTCCTCAATGTTTTCTTCTGGTAGTCTTATAGTTTCAGGTCTTAGATTCAAGTCTTTAATACATTTTAATTTTATTTGTATGTATAGTGAGGGATAGGGATCTAGTTTAATTTTTCTACATATAGTTATCCAGTTTTCCCACCACCATTTATTGAAAAGATTGTCCTTTCCATTGTAAATTCTTGGTGTCTTTGTTGAAGATGAGTTGGTTGTAAATTCATAGGTTCATATCTGGGTTCTCTATTCAATTACATTGGTTTATGTATCTTTTGTTGTGCTGTTGTTGCTTTCGAGTTGGGGGTCTCGCTTTGTTGCCCAGGCTGGAGTGCAGTGGCACAATCATGGTTCACTGCAGCCTAGACCTCCTGGGCTCAGGCAATCCTTCTGCCTCAGCCTCCCAAGTAATTGGGGCTACAGGTGCATGCCACCAGGCCTGGCTAATTTTTTAAATTTTTTGTAGGTACAAGCTCTCGCTGTGTTGCCTAGGCTGGTCTCTAACTCCTGAGCTCAAGCAATCCTCTTACCTCAAACTCCCAAAAGGCTGGGATTACAGTCATGAGCCACCACCAGTCTATGTATCTGTTTTTATTCCAGTACAATGCTATTTTTGGTTATTGTAGCTTTGTAATAAATTTTGAAGTCAAGTAGTATGATGCCTCCAGGTTTGTTCTTTTTGCTCAGAATTACCTTGGCTATTCTGGGTCTTTTGCAGTTCCATACATATATTAGGACTTTTTTTTTTTTTCTATTTCTGTGAATAATGTCATTGGTATTTTGATAGGAATTGCACTGAATCTGTAAATTGCTCTGGGTAGTATTGCCATTTAAACAGTATTAATTCTTCCAATCTATGAACATGAAATATCTTTCCATTTTTGTATAGCATCTTTATTTTATTTCTCCAGGGTTTTATAGTTTTCTTTCTTTTTTTTTTTTTTTTTTTTGAGTTGGCGTCTCACTCCGTCACCCAGACTGGAGTGCAGTGGCCGCTTCCGGCCACCGCAGCCTCGACCCGCTGGGCTCCGGCGATCCTTCCGCCTCAGCCTTCCGAGTAGCCGGAA
>CAUYQG010201942.1:0-30820 GCA_963574415.1 Tarsius wallacei | reverse complement strand
GGCTCCGGTGATCCTTCCACCTCAGCCTTCCAGGTAGCTGGAGCTACAGGCGTGCGCTACCACGCCCGGCTAATTTTTTGATATATTGTAGAGATGAGGTCTCGCTTGCCCAGGCAGGTCTCGAACCCGCGGGCTCAGGCAATCCACTCACCTCAGCCTCCCAAAGGTGCGGGATTACAGGCTGAGCCACCGAGTCTGGTGAGATTTCAACTCTTGAGCATTCAAGAAATTTGAATATTTTACTAGTAGATTTCATATCTACTTCTTTGTTTTTGTCCCCTCTCAACATGACTGCCACACAGTCTACTTTTTTGTGTGATCATTCCGCACTCCCTGAAACAACAGAAGATACTCAACTAAGGCCATAGTCTGGCACAAGTTGAGTGAAATAATGTTTTAGTATGTATGCAGTTTCGGTGCCACTCAACAAGATTCACTTATCCCTGAGATTAGAGAAGACACTAGGACATCATGAAACACCAGACTGAGAGCATCTCAAGGCTATCTTTGCTCCAGTCTCATACGAGTTTCAAGAGAAAAGGTACTCATATTGGTTCAGAGTTCAACTTGACTCCGGGACTGATAGTTCCCAAGACTAAGGAGACCAAAAGGTCTTAAGAATAATAGTCATGACTCCCAATCCCAGTAATGCTCTCCCCTGGGATGGTGTATGCCATTCTGCCAGAACATACAGAATATTTCATTGTGAGACACAAAGGCAGAATTTGAGTTAAGAAAGGGGTTTTAACCTGCCCCACATTTGTGAAAGTGGTCAAGAAATTTCAATCAAATTTTCTAATGTTGTGGAGGAGTGCTTCCACTGGGTTAAGTACCCCTGGATGGTGTCTCTGGCTTAGAGTGCTCCAAGACTAGAGCAGTGCCTGGGCCATTAACAGGCTCACGTCAGCCTACACAACTGTCATGTAGGAGGGTCCTAAGCGTAACTATATAGGGCATGACTTTTAAGACATACATCTCTAGAAACGAGGCAAAGGTTTGATCATTGACTGAGCTAGGAATCCTCCTTTGGCACCTTGTTTTCAAAGAGGCCCATTGGCTCACCAAAAATAACCAAACCAGACCAGATTACTGGAGACTATTTGACTTACAAAGGGCACAATGGCAGGCAAATGACTGACATCCTTCATCCAAGAGACTGACACTTATACACTAGGACTTCTGTCAAGATGGGCTCTTTGTGAAAAGAATGTGGACAGCTTGGATGAAGAAGCTCTCTAGTACCTCTCTAGATATGCTGCCATACACAAGCTGTTCTTCTACATAATGATGAAATGAGATACCTACTCATGTGGAATCCACCCTGTAGGCTGAGACAGCAGGTCCACCAGGACTGGAGCCACGTCCAGACTGGGTACTTTTGATACAGGTGGGAAATGCCTCCTTTTGTATCTCGGGGGGGAATATGTTCCTCAGTCACAGAAATGGGTTTGCGTGGCACAGCCTGGTTATGGGACATATTGCCAGCAGTTTTACATGAGTGTGTTCTCACATCTTGAGTTTTCAAAAAACACGGTGGTTTCAAAAAAATTCAACAGTCATTTTTGACTTGTGTGCCCCCACTCACCCGGAATCCACTGGATTCTCTTTGCTCTGTGCCACATTACAAGCTCACTAAGTGCTCAGAAGATACCCAGCAGAAAAAAGTGCCATTCCCGTTGTGATCCACAGATACCTTTACTATTGTTAAGTGAGCCTGATTCTATCATATCTGTGGAGCAGGTAAAAACTCTCTTCTCACTCCATTTGGAAAGGATCCAGGGCCTTTTTGACAGCACACCAAGAGTATACTAGGCTGCTTTGCTTTCTGTCATTATTCAGGCCTTGAGAGGAAAACTGCAAGCATTGATGAAAGTTCAGCTTGCCTTTCTGACCAAGAACTCCTCATTGATGAATGAACTTAGTGACTGGTAAATCATTGGTCATGACATCTAATCACAGCAATGGACTCTTCTATGATGGTGAATGACATGCAGCCATGCTGAGTAGATATTTCCACTGAAAAACACAAATTGAGTTGAAGTGCTCAGCAAGGGGTTCTAAAATGCTCGGGACACAGGTTGAAGATTAATGTCTAAAGATAACATGGAGCAATATTATGAAGGGGACTCTCCACATGGTAGTGCTCCCCAAGATGGCCTCCTGTACTTCAAGTGCTCAAGCACAAAACACAATCATACTCCCGGGACCATCATCATCATCCCCATGTTTGTTTCCACAACTGTCACCTAGGCTGAGCCTCAGCATCATGCGTGAATCTTAAGTCATCACCGCTCCTCAAGCCAATAAAAAATGCTCATCATTGACCCAACACAAGGATCTGTCAATCCCATAGCCCCTGCAAAGAGAGTCATATGTTCACCACAAATCAATGTGGAACAGTGTTTTGGAGTTTATTTCATATGTGCAGGATTCGTGGCCAACCACTGGATGCAGCCCTTGGTTGCTGGGATCAGAGCTTATACTTAGGCCACTTTCTGAGAGAAAAGAAGCCATAAGGGAGTGTCAAAAAGAATACAGATAATTCCAATGTGAGAGTTCATACCATGGTCCATTAATCCATACAAATCATGATGAGTCAGTACATATTTCTTGGCCGTCTGCTTTCGGGTGACATCAGGCAATCCCCTGGACCACACACCATACACAGGGTTCATTGTGAGACATTTTAGATGCCTCTCCTCCCATATCTCATTTTGAGAAGTGGTCTTCTGTGTAATAATTAGTTTTTTGAACAATATTTAACATGTGTGACTCTGGCCTTCTGCTTGTAATCAGTGAGATTTCAACTTTTGAGCATTCAAGACATGTGATTATTTAACAAGTACATTTCATATCTACTTTTTAGTTTGTGTCCCCTCTCTACATGACTGTCACACAGTCTACTTTTTTGTGTGATGATTCCATACTCCTTGTGACCTCAGAAGATACTCAACTAAGACCATAGTCTGGTACAACTTCAGTGAAAGAATGTTTTTGTTTGTATGCAGTTTCGGTCCCACTCAACAATATCCACTTATTCCTGAGATTTCAGGAGACATTTGGACAACATCAAACACCAGGCTAAGAGCATCTGAAGGCTATGTTTGCTCCAGTCTCATATGACTTTCATGATAAAAGGTATTCATATTGGTTGAGAGTTCAATTTGGCTCCGGGACTGAGAGTTCCCAAGACTAAAGGGGCCGACAGGTCTTATGAATGATGGTCATGACTCCCAAACCCAGCCATGCTCCCCCCTGGGATGGTGCATGCCATGGTGCCAGCATGGGCAAAATATTACATTGTGAGACACAAAAATAGAATTTGAGCTAAGGAGGAGGTTTTTTTACCTACCCTGCATTTGTGAAAGGTATCAAGAAATTACAATAGAATTTTTCACTGTCGTGGTGGAGTGCTTCCGCTTGGTTAAGCACCTCTAGATGGTATCTCTGACTTACAGTGCTCCATGACTAGATGGAGCATGGCCAGGGCCATCATCTGGCTCACATCAGCCTGAACAACTGTCACGTATGAGGGTCCTAGGTGTAACAATATTGTGCATGACTTTTAAGACGCACATCTCAAAACCAGAAAAAAGTTTGATCATTGACCCAGTTAGGAATCGTCCTTTGGTGCCTTGTTTTCAAAGAGGTGCATAGGATCACAAAAAGTTACCAAAGTAGACCAGATAACTGGACTATTTGACTTACAGAGGACACGATGCCAGGCAGATGACTGACATCCTTCGTCTGAGAGACTAACACTTATACCCTAGGCCTTCTCTCAAGATGGGTTCTCTGACAAGGAAGGTGAACCACTTGTGTGAAGAAGCTCTCTAGTATCTTCCTAGGTATGCTGCCACACACAAGCTGTTCTTACACATAATGATGAAATGAGATACCTACTCATGTGGAATCCATTGTGTAGGTTGAGACAGCAGGTCCACCAGGTCGGGAGCCAAGTCCAGACAGGTTGATACAGGTTGGGCATGCCTCTCTTGGTATCTCAGGAGAGAATATGTTCCTCTGTCTCAAAAATGGGTTTGCATGGCATAGCATGGTTATGGGACATTTTGCAAGCAGTTTTACATGAGTGTGTTCTCACACCTCAGTTTTCAAAAAAGATGGTGGTTTCAAAACAGTTGAACAGTCATTTTTGACTTGTATGCCTCCACTCGCCAGTAGTCCGGTGGATTCTCTTTGCCACATTGCAAGCTCACTAAGTACTAAGAAGACGCCCAGAAGTGGGTAGGGCCATTCACATTGTGATCCACAGACCTCTTTATTATTGTTAAACAAACCTGATTCTCTCATGTCTGCAGAGCAGGAAAATCTCTCTTTTTGCTCCTTTTGGAAAAGAAACTTGGGCCTTCTTGACAGCACAACAAGAGCATCCTAGGGCTATTTTGTTTTCTAACTTCACTCAGCCCTTGAGAGAAAAAAATGCATGCATTGGTGAAAGTCCAGCTTGCCTCCCTGACCAAGTTCTTCTCATTGATGGATGAACTTGGTGACTGATAAATCATTGGTCATGACATCCAATCACAGCAATGGACTCCTGTATAATGGTGAATGCCATGCAACCATGTTGAGTAGATATTTCCACTGAAAAACACAAAGTGAGATGGAGTGCTCAGCAGGGTTCTAAAATGCTTGGGACACCAGATATGGATTAATGTCTAAGGATAACATGGGGAAATATTATGGAGGAGACTATCCACACAGTCGTGCTCAGCAAGATGGCCTTCTGAACTTCAAGTTCTCCAGCACCAAACATAATTGTCCTCCTGGGACAATCATCATCTTCCCAATGTCGGTTTGCTCATCTGTCACCTGGCTGGGCCTCAGCATCATGCATTAAAGTTAAATAATCACCGTTCATCAAGCCAACATATAATGTTCATCATTGAGCCAACACAGTGATCCACCAGTCCCATATCCCCCACAAAGAAAGTCATATGCTCACCACAAGTCAACTTGGAATAGTGTTTTGGAGAATATTTCATTTGTGCAGGATTCATGGCAAGCCACTGGATGCAGTCCTTTGTTGCTGGGATTGCAGCTTATACCCAGGCCAATTCTGAGAGAAAAGAAGCCATAAGGGTGTGTCAGAAAGAATACTGATACTTCTCCTAGGATGGTGAGTACCATAGACCATTCCTCCAAACACTTCCTGATGAGTCGATACATTTCTGCTGGGACCTCTGCTTTCGGGTGATTTCAGGCAGTCCCCTGGACCAGGTACCAAAGACACTCCATACACAGGGTTCAACATGAGACATTTCAGATGCCTGTCCTCCCAAATCTCAATTTAAAAAGTGGTCTACTGTGTAATAATTGGATTTTTGAGCATACATATTTAGCATGTTTGACTCTCGCCTGCTGCTTGTAATCAGTGAGATTTCAACTCTTGAGAATTCAAGAGATTTGATTATTTTACAAGTAGATTTCATATCTACTTCTTAGTTTGTCTCCTCTCAACCTGACTGCCACACAGTCTACATTTTTGTGTGATCATTCCACACTCCCAGAGACCTCAGAACATACTCAACTAAGCCCATGGTCTGGCACAAGTTGAGTGAATGAATGTTTTAGTATGTATGCAGTTTTGGTGCCACTCAACAAGATCCACTTATCCCTGAGATTAGAGAAGACCCTTGGACCTCATCAAACACCAGTCTGAGAGCATCTGAAAGCTATCTTTGCTCCAGTCTCATACGAGTTTCAAGAGACAAGGTACTCATATTGGTTCAGAGTTCAAATTGACTCCAGGACTGAAAGTTCCCAAGACTAAGGAGGATGACAGATCTTATGAATGATGGTTATGACTCCCAGTCCAAGCAATGCTCTCCCCTGGGATGGTGCATGCCATGGTGTCAGCATGGACAGAATATTTCATTGTGAGACACAAAGACAGAATTTGAGCAAGGAAGGGATTTTCTCCTGCCCTGCGTTTGTGAAAGGGGTCAAGACATTTCAGTCAAATTTTCCAATGTCTTGGAGAAGTGCTTTTGCTGGGTTAAGTACCACTGGATGGTGTCTTTGGCTTAGAGTGCTCCAGGACTAGAGTGGTGCCAGGGCCATCATCAGTCTTACGTCAGTCTTCACAACTGCCACATAGGAGGGTCCTAAGCGAAACTATATCATGCATGACATTTAAGACACACATCTCTAGAAACGAGGCAAAGGATGATCATTGACCCAGGTAGGAATCCTCCTATGGTGCCCTCTTTTCAAAGAGGCCCATGGGCTCACCAAAAATAAGCAAAGGGGACCAGAATACTGGAGACTATTTGACTTACAAAGGACACGATGCCAGGCAGATGACTGACATCCTTCATCCAAGACACTAACTCTTATACCCTAGGCCTTCTCTCAAGATGGGTTCTGTCTGAAAAGAATGTGGACAGCCTGTGTAAAGAAGCTCTCTGGTACCTCTGTAGGAATGCTGCTGCACACAAGCTGTTCTTCTCCATAATGATGAAATTAGATACGTACTCATGTGGAATCCACCCTGTAGGCTGAGACAGAAGGTCCACCAGGTCTGGAGCCAAATCCAGACTGGGTACTTTTGAAACAGGTTGGAAATGCCTCTCTTTGTATCTCAGGGGGGAATATGTTCCTCAGTACCAAAAATTGGTTTGCATGGCACAGCGTTGTTATGGGACATATTGCCAGCAGTTTTACATGAGTGTGTTCTCACATATTGAGGTTTCAAAAAAGACGGTGGTTTCACAAAAATTGGACAGTCATTTTTTACTTGTATGCTCCCACTCACTGAGAGTCCGGTGGATTCTCTTTGCTCTGTGCTACATTGCAAGCTCGCTAAGTTCTCAGAAAATGCCCAGCAGACAAAAGGGCCATTCCCATCGTGATTCACAGATACCTTTACTATTGTTAAGCAAGACTGATTCTATCATGTCTGTAGAGAAGGCAAAAACTCTCTTCTCCTTCCATTTGGAAAGAATCCGGGTCCTCCTTGACTGCACACCAAGAGCATCCTGAGGCTGCTGTGTTTTCTGACTTCACTCAGGCCTCGAGAGGAAAACTGCATGCATTGGTGAAAGCCTAGCTTACCTCCCTGATCAAGAACTTCTCATTGATGGATGAACTTGGTGACTGGTAAATCATTGGTCATGAAATCCAATCACAGGAATGGACTCCTCTATGATGGTGAATGCCATGCAGCCATGCTGAGTAGATATTTCCACTGAAAAACATTAATTGAGTTGGAGTGCTCAGCAAGGGGTTCTAAAATGCTGAAGACACATGATGAAGATTAATGTCTAGGGATAACATGGGGAAATATTATGGAGGAGACTATCCACACGATTGTGTTCCCCAAGATGGCCTTCTGTGTTTCAAGTTCTCTAGCTTGAGAAACACAATACTACTCCTGAGACCATCATCATCATCCCCATGTTAGTTTCCACAACTTTCACTTGACTGGGCCTCAGCGTCATGCGTGAATCTTAAGTCATTACTGCTTCTCAAGCCAATATAAAATGCTCATCATTGGCCCAACACAGGGATCCTCCAATCCCATATCCCCCGCAATGAGAGTCATATGCAAACCACAAGTCAACTTGGAACAGTGTTATGGAGTTTATTTCATTTGTGAAGGATTCGTGGCCAACCACTGAATGCAGCCCTTTGTTGCTGGGATCAGAGCTTATAGCCAGGCCACTTTCTGAGAGAAAAGAAGCCATAATGATGTGTCAAAAAGAATACTGATACTTCCAATGATATGGTGTGTACCACAGACTGTTAATCCAAACATATCACGGTGAGGCAATACATTTCTCTTAGCTCTCTGCTTTCGGGTGGCTTCAAGTAGCCCCCTGGACCAGGAACCAAATACATGCCATACACAGGGATCATCATGAGACATTTTAGATGCCTGTCCTCCCATATCTCAATGGGAAAAGCAGTCTACTTTGTAATGATTGGTTTTTTGAGCAATATTTAACATGTTTGACTCTGTCCTGATGCTTGTAAGAAGTGAGATTTCAACTTTTGAACATTCAAGACATTTGATTATTTTACAAGTAGATTTCATATCTACTTCTTAGTTTGTGTCTCCTCACCACATGACTGCCACACGATCTTCTTTTTTGTGTGACCTTTCCAAACTCCCTGTGACCTCAGAAGATACTCAACTAAGGCCATAGTCTGGTACAAGTTGAGTGAAAGAATGTTTTTGTGTGTATGCAGTTTCGGTCCTGCTCGAAAAGATCCACTTATGCCTGAGAATAGAGGAGACACTTGGACAACATCAAACACCAGGCTGAGAGTATCTGAAGGCTTTTTTGCTCCAGTCATGTGAGTTTCACGAGAAAATGTACTCATATTGGTAGAGATTTCAATACATCTTTGGCACTGGGAGTTCTCAAGACTTTATGAATGATGATTTTATGAATGATGGTCATGACTCCCAATCCCAGCCATGCTCTTTCCTGGGACGGTACAAGGCATGGTGCCAGCATGGACAGAATATTTCATTGTGAGACACAAAGACAGAATTTGAGCTAAGGAAGGGGTTTTAACCTGCACTGCGTTTGTGAAAGGGGTCAAAACATTTCAATCAAATTTTCCAATGTTGTGGAGGAGTGCTTTCCCTGGGTTAAGTACCCCTGGATGGTGTCTCTGGCTTAGAGTGCTCCATGACTAGAGTGATGCCAGGGCCATCATCAGGATCATGTCAGCCTCCACAACTCTCACATAAGAGGGTCCTAAGCATAACTATATTGGGCATTACTTTTAAGACACACATCTCTAAAAAAGAAGCAAAAGTTGGATCATTGACCCAGCTAGGATTTTTCCTTTGGAGCCTTGTTTTCAAGGAGGCCCATAGGACCACCAAAAGTAACCAAATGAGACCAGATAACTGGAGACTATTTGACTTACAGAGGACACAATGCCAGGCAGATGACTGACATCCGTCATCCGAGACACTGACACTAATACCCTAGACCTTCTCTGAAAATGGGTTATCTGGGAAGAAAGATGGACAGCTTGTGTAAAGAAGCTCTCTAGTACCTCACAAGGTTTTCTGCCACACCCAAGCTCTTCTTCCACATAATGATGAAATGAGACACCTTCTCATTTGGAATTCATGCTGAAGGCTGAGAAGGCAGGTCCAGCAGATCTGGAACCAAGTCCAGACAGGGTTCTTTTAATACAGGTTGGACATGCCTCTCTTGGTATCTCCAGTGGGAATATGTTCCTTAGTCTCCAAAATGGGTTTGCGTGGCACAGCGTGGTTCTGGGACATTTTGCCAGCAGTTTTACATGAGTGTATTCTCACATCTTGAGGTTTCAAAAAAGACGGTGCTTTCAAAAAAGTTGGACAGTCATTTTTGACTTGTGTGCCCCCACTCACCATGAGTCCAGTGGATTCTCTTTGATATGTGCCACATTGCAAACTTGCTAATACTCAGAATACGCCCTGCAGGGAAAAGGGCCATTCACATCGTGATCCACAGATACCTTTACTATTTTGGAATGAGGCTGATTCTCTCATGTCTGCAGAGCAGGACAAAACTCTCTTCTCCCTACATTTGGAAAAGAAACCTGGGCCTCCTCGACAGCACAACAGGAGCATCCTAGGGCTACATTGATTTCTGACTTCACTCAGGCATTGAGAGAAAACTGCATGCATTGGAAAAAGTCAAGATTGCCTCCCTGACCAAGAGCTCCTCATTGATGGATGAACTAGGTGACTGGTAAAACATTGGTCTTGACGTCCAATCACAGCAATGGACTCCTCTATGATGGTGAATGCCAGGCAGACATGTTGAGTAGATATTTCCACTGAAAACACAAACTGAGATGGAGTGCTTAGCAAGGGGTTCTAAAATGTTCAGGACACAAGATCAGTATTAATGTCTAAAGATACCATAGGGAAATATGGAGGAGACTATCCACATGATCGTGCTCCCAGAGATATCCTCCTGTACTTCAAGTTCTCCAGCACTAAACACAATTGTACTCCTGAACAATCATCATCTTCACCATGTTGGTTTCCACAGCTGTCACCTAGGCTGAGCCTCAACGTCATGTGTGAAACTTAACTCATGACTGCTCCTCAAGCCAATATAAAATGCTCATCATTGACCCAATACCAAGATCTTCCAATCCCATATCCCACACAAAGAGAGCCATATGCTCACCGCAAGTCAACTTGGAACAGTGTTTTACAGATTATTTCACTTGGGCAGGGTTCGTGGCCAACCACCAGATGCAGCCCTTGGTTGCTGGGATCACAGCTGATATCCAGGCCACCTCCTGAGAGAAAAGAAACCATAAGGGCATGTCAAAAAGAATACTGATATTTCCAATAGGATGGCGCATACCACATACCATTGCCCAAACACATCCAGATGAGTCAATACATTTCTGTTGGGACCTCTGCTTTCGGGTGTTTTCAGGCAGTCCCCTAGACCAGGAACCAAAGACACTCCATACACATGGTTCACTGTGAGACATTTTAGATGCCTGTCCTCCCATATATCAATTTGCAATGTGGTCTACTGTGTAATAATTGGTTCTTTGAGCAATATTTAGCATGTTTGACTCTCACCTGTTGCTTGTAATCAGTGAGATTTCAACTCTTGAGCATTCAAGAAATTTGATTATTTGACAAGTAGATTTCCTATCTACTTCTTAGTTTTTGTCCCCTCTCAGCATGACTGCAACAGAGTTTACTTTTTTGTGTGATCATTCCACACTCCCTGAGACCTCAGAAGATACTCAACTAAGGCCATAGTCTGGCACAAGTTGAGAAAAGGAATGTTTTAGTATGTATGCAGTTTTGGTGCCACTCGACAAGATCCACTTATCCCTGAGATTACAGGAGACACTTGGACCTCATCAAACACTGGGCTGAGAGCATTTAAAGGCTATCTTTGCTGCACTCTCCTACGAGTTTCAAGAGAAAAGGTACTCATATTGGTTCAGACTTCAATTTGGCTCTGGGACTGAGAGATCCCAGGACTAAGGGGGCAGACAGGTCTTATGAAGGATGATCATGACTCCCAATCCTAACCATGCTCTCCCCTGGGATGGTGCATGCCATGGTGCCAGCATGGAAAGAATACTTCATTGTGAGACACAAAGTCAGAATTTGAGCTAAGGAAGGAGATTTTAACCGACCCCGCATGTGTGAAAGGGGTCAAGATATTTCAATTGAATTTTCCAATGTCATGGAGCAGTGCTTCTCCTGGCTTTAGTACCCCTGGATGGTGTCTCTGTCTTACAGTGTTCCATGTCTAGAGTGCTGTCAAAGCCATCATCAGGCTCATGTCAGCCTGCACAACTGTAACATATGACGGTCCTAAGCGTAACTATATTGTGCATGACTTTAAAGACACACATCTTTAAAGAAGATGGAAATGTTTGATCATTGAGCCAGCTAGGAATCCTCCTTTGGTGCCTTGTTTTCAAGGAGGCCCATAGGATCACACAAGCAACCAAATGAGACCAGATAACAGGAAACTATTTGACTTACAGAGCACATGATGCCAGGCAGAGGACTGACATCCTTCATCTGAGAGACTGACACTTATACCCTAGGCCTTCTCTGAAAATGGGTTCTCTGTGAAGGAATGTGGACAGCTTGTGTGAAGAGGCTCTCTAGTACCTCTCTAGGTATGCTGCCACACACAAGCTGTTATTCCATATAATGATGAAATGAGATACCTACTCATGTGGACTCCATCCTGTAGGCTGAAAAAGCAGGTCCCACCAAGTCTGGATCGAAGTCCAGACAGGGTATTTTTAATAAAGGTTAGACATGCCTCTCTTGGTATCTCAAGTGGGAATATGTTCCTCTGTCTCCAAAATGGGTTTGTGTGGCACAGTGTGGTTCTGGGATATTTTGCCAGCAGTTTTACATGAGTGTATTCTCACATCTGGAGTTTTCAAAAAAGAAGGTTGTTTCAAAACGGTAGGACAGTCATTTTTTACTTGCGTGTCTCCACTTACCAGGAGTCTGGTGGATTCTCTTTGCTCTGTGCCATATTGCAAGCTCACTAATACTCAGAAGATGCCCAGGAGCGGAAAAGGTCATTCACATCGTGATCCACAGATACCTTTACTGTTGTTAAAGGATGCTGATTCTATCATGTCTGCAGAGCAGGACAGAACTCTCTTCTCCCTCCATTTGGAAAAGAAACCTGGGCATCCTCGACAGCACAACAAGAGCATCCTAGGGCTACACTGATTTCTGGCTTCACTCAGACCTTGAGAGAAAACTACATTCATTGGTGGAAGTCCAGCTTGCCAACCTGACCAAGAACTCCTCATTGATGGATGAACTTGGTGACTGGTAAATCATTGGTCATGACATCCAATCACAGCAATGGTCTAATCTATGATGGTGAATGCCATGCAGACACATTGAGTAGATATTTTCACTGGAAAACACAAATTGAGATGGGGTTCTAAAATGCTCTGGACACAAAGTGAGTATTAATGTCTAAGGATAACATGGGGAAATATTATGGAAGAGACTATCCAAATGGTCGTGCTCCCAGAGATGGCCTCCGGTACTTCAAGTTCTCCAGCACTAAACACAATCATACTCCCTGACCATCATTATCTTCCCCATGTTGGTTTCTACAGATGTCACCTAGGCTGGGCTTCAGCATCATGCGTGAAACTTAAGTCATCACTGCTCTTCAAGCCAATATAAAATACTCATCACTGACCCAACACAAGAATCCGCCAAATCCATATCCCCCACAAAGATAGTATATGCTCACCAGAAGTCAACTTGGAACAGTGTTTTAGAGACTATTTCACTTGGACAGGGTTCGTGGCCAACCACTGGATGCAGCCTTGGTTGCTGGGATCGCAGCTGATGTCTAGGCCACCTCCTGAGAGAAAAGAAGCAATAAGGGTGTGTCAAAAAGAATACTGATATTTCCAGTAGGATGGTGCGTACCACATACCGTTGTCCACACACATCCAGATGAGTCAATACCTTTTCGTTGGGACCTCTGCTTTCGGTTGTCTTCAGGCAGTCCCCTAGACCAGGAACCAAAGACACTCCATACACATGGTTCACTTTGAGGCATTTTAGATGCCTGTCCTCCCATATATCAATTTGCAATGTGGTCTACTGTGTAATAATTGGTTCTTTGAGCAATATTTAGCATGTTTGACTCTCGGCTGCTGCTTGTAATCAGTGAGATTTCAACTCTTGAGCATTCAAGAAATTTGATTATTTGACAAGTAGATTTCATATCTACTTCTTAGTTTGTGTCCCCTCTCAACATGACTGCAGCAGAGTCTACTTTTTGTGTGATCATTCCACACTCCCTGAGACCTCAGAAGATACTCAACTAAGGCCATAGTCTGGCACAAGTTGAGAAAAACAATGTTTTAGTACATACGCAGTTTTGGTGCCGCTCGACAAGATCCACTTATCCCTGAGATTACAGGAGACACTTGGACCTCATCAAACACCGGGCTGAAAGCATTTAAAGGCTATCTTTGCTGCACTCTCCTACGAGTTTCAAGAGAAAAGGTACTCATATTGGTTCAGACTTCAATTTGGCTCCAGGACTGAGAGATCCCAGGAGTAAGGGGACTGACAGGTCTTATGAAGGATGATCATGACTCCCAATCCTAGCCATGCTCTCCACTGGGATAGTGCATGCCATAGTGCCAGCATGGAAAGTATACTTCATTGTGAGATACAAAGACAGAATTTGAGCTAAGGAAGGAGATTTTAACCGACCCCGCATGTATGAAAGGGGTCAAGATATTTCAATTGAATTTTCCAATGTCGTGGAGCAATGCTTCTGCTGGCTTTAGTACCCCTGATTGGTGTCTCTCTCTTACAGTGCTCCACTTCTAGAGTGCTACCAGGGCCATCATCAGGCTCATGTCAGCCTGCACAACTGTCACGTATGAGGGTCCTAAGTGTAAATATATAGTGCATGACTTTTAAGACACAAATCTCTAAAGAAGATGGAAATGTTTGATCATTGACCCAGCTAGGAATCCTCCTTTGGCACCTTGTTTTCAAGGAGGCCCATAGGACCACCAAAATAACCAAACGAGACCAGCTAACGGGAGACTATTTGACTTACAGAGCACATGATGCCAGGCAGAGGACTGACATTCTTCGTCTGAGAGACTGACAGTTATACCCTAGGCCTTCTCTGAAAATGGATTCTCTGTGAAGGAATGTGGACAGCTTGTGTGAAGAGGCTCTCTAGTACATCTCTAGGTATGCTGCCGCACACAAGCTGTTATTCCAAATAATGATGAAATGAGATACCTACTCATGTGGAATCCATCCTGTAGACTGAGAAAGCAGGTCCACCAGGTCTGGATGCAAGTCCAGAGAAGGTACTTTTAATACAGGTTGGACATGCCTCTCTTTGTATCTCAAGTGGGAATGTGTTTCTCTGCCTCCAAAATGGGTTTGTGTGGCACAGCATGGTTCTGGGACATTTTGCCAGCAGTTTTACATGAGTATATTCTCACATCTGGAGTTTTCAAAAAAGAAGGTTGTTTCAAAAAGGTAGGACAGTCATTTTTTACTTGCGTGTCCCCACTTACCAGGAGTCTGGTGGATTCTCTTTGCTCTGTGCCATATTGAAAGTTCGCTAATACTCAGAAGATGCCCAGCAGAGGAAAGGGCCATTCACATCATGATCCACAGATACCTTTACTGTTGTTAAAGGATGTTGATTCTATCATGTCTGCAGAGCAGGACAGAACTTTCTTCTCCCTCCATTTGGAAAAGAAACCTGGGCATCCTCGACAGCACAACAAGAGCATCCTAGGGCTACACTGATTTCTGGCTTCACTCAGGCCTTGAGAGAAAACTGCATGCATTGGTGAATGTCCAGCTTGCCAACCTGACAAAGAACGCCTTGATGGATGAACTTGGTGACTGTTAAATCATTGGTCATGACATCCAATCACAGCAATGGTCTCCTCTATGACGGTTAAAGCCATGCAGACACATTGATAGATATTTTCACTGGAAAACACAAATTGAGATGGAGTGCTCAGCAAGGGGTTGTAAAATGCTCAGGACACATGATGAGTATTAATGTCTAAGAATAACGGGGAAATATTATGGAGGAGACTATCCACATGGTTGTGCTCCCAGAGATGGCCTCCCGTACTACAAGTTCTCCAGCACCAAACACAATCGTACTCCCTGACCGTCATTATCTTCCCCATGTTGGTTTTCACAGCTGTCACCTAGGCTGGGCCTCAGATCATGCGTGAAACTTAAGTCATCACTGCTCCTCAAGCCAAGATAAAATACTCATCATTGACCCAACACAAGGATCCACCAAATCCATATCCTCCGCAAAGAGAGTCATATGCTCACCAGAAGTCAACTTGGAACAGTGTTTTAGAGACTATTTCACTTGGGCAGGGTTTGTGGCCAACCACTAGATGCAGCCCTTGTTTGCTGGGATCCCAGCTGATATCCAGGTCACCTTCTGAGAGAAAAGAAGCCATAAAGGCATTTCAAAAAGAATACTGATATATCCAATAGAATGGTGTGTACCACATACCATTGTCCACACACATCCTGATGAGTCAATACATTTCTGTTGGGACCTCTGCTTTCGGGTGTCTTCAGGCAGTCCCCTACACCAGGAACCAAAGACACTCCATACACATGGTTCACTGTGAGACATTTTAGATGCCTGTCTTCCCGTATATCAATTTGCAATGTGGTCTACTGTGTAATAATTGGTTCTTTGAGCAATATTTAGCATGTTTGACTCTCGCCTGCTGCTTGTAATCAGTGAGATTCCAACTCTTGAGCATTCAAGAGATTTGACTAGTTGACAAGTAGATTTCATATCTACTTCTTAGTTTGTGTCCCCTCTCAACATAACTGCAACAGAGTCTACATTTTTGTGTGATCATTCCACACTCCCTGAGACCTCAGAAGACACTCAATTAAGGCCATAGTCTGGCACAAGTTGAGAAAAGGAATGTTTTAGTATGTATGCAGTTTTGGTGCCGCTCGACAAGATTCACTTATTCCTGAGATTACAGGAGACACTTGGACCTCATCAAACACCAGGCTGAGAGCATTTAAAGGCTATCTTTGCTGCACTCTCCTACGAGTTTCAAGAGAAAAGGTACTCATATTGGTTTAGACTTCAGTTTGGCTCCGGGACTGAGAGATCCCAGGACTAAGGGGGCTGACAGGTCTTATGAAGAATGATCATGACTCCCAATCCTAGTCATGCTCTCCCCTGGGATGGTGCATGCCATAGTGGCAGCAGGGAAAGAATACTTCATTGTGAGACACAAAGATAGAATTTGAGCTAAGGAAGGAGATTTTAACCGACCCCGCATGTGTGAAAGGAGTCAAGATATTTCAATTGAAGTTTCCAATGTTGTGGAGCAGTGCTTCCGCTGGCTTTCGTACCCCTGAAGGGTGTCTCCATCTTACAGTGCTCCACGTCTAGAGTGTTGCCAGGGCCATCATCAGGCTCATGTCAGCATGCACAACTGTCACGTACGAGGGTCCTAAGCATAACTATATTGTGCATGACTTTTAAGACACAAATCTCTAAAGAAGATGGAAATGTTTGATCATTTACCCAGCTAGGAATCCTTCTTTGGCACCTTGTTTTCAAGGAGGCCCATAGGACCACCAAAAGTAACCAAATGGGACCAGATAACGGGAGACTATTTGACTTACAGAGCACACAATGCCAGGCAGAGGACTGACATCCTTCATCTGAGAAACTGACACTTACACTCTAGGCCTTCTCTGAAAATGGGTTCTCTGTATAGGAATATGGACTGCTTGTGTGAGGAGGCTCTCTAGTACCTTTCTCGGTATGCTGCTGCATGCAAGCTGTTATTCCACATAATGATGAAATGATACACCTACTCATGTGGAATCCATCCTGTAGGCTGAGAAAGAAGGTCCACCGGGTCTGGATCCAAGTCCAGACAGGGTACTTTTAATACAGGTTGGACACGCCTTTCTTGGTATCTCAAGTGGGAATATGTTCCTCTGTCTCCAAAATGGGTTTGCGTGGTACAGCGTGTTTCTGAGACATTTTGCCAGCAGTTTTACATGAGTTTTCAAAAAAGAAGGTTGTTTCAAAAAAGTTGGACAGTCATTTATTACATGTGTGCCCCCTCTTACCAGGAGTCCATTCGATTCTTTGCTCTGTGCCATATTGTAAGCTTGCTAATACTCAGAAGATTCCCAGAAGAGGAAAGGGTCATTCACATCTTGGTCCACAGATAACTTCACTGTTTTTAAAGGAGCCTAATTCTATCATGTCTGAAGAGCAGGACAAAACTCTCTTCTCTCTTCATTTGGATAAGAATCCTGGGTTTCCTCGACAGCACAAAAAGAGCATTCTTGGGCTACTTTGTTTTCCGACTTCACTCAGGCCTTGAGAGAAAAACAGCATGCATTGATGAAAGTCAAGCATGCCTCCCTGAGCACGAACTCCTCATGGATGGATGAACTTGGTGACTGGTAAATCATTGGTCATGACATCCAGTTACAGCCATGGACTCCTCTATGATGGTAAATGCCATGGAGCCAAACTGAGTAGATATTTCCACTGAAAAACACAAAATGAGTTGGAGTGCTCAGCAAGGGGTTCTAAAATGCTCAGGACACAGGATGAGGATTAATGTCTAAGGATAACATGGGGAAATATTATGGAGGAGACTATACTCAGGGACGAGCTCCCCATGATGGCCTCCTGTACTTCAAATTCTCCAGCACCAAACACAAACGTACTTCTGGGACCATCATCATCCCCATTTTGGTTTCCACAACTCTCTCCTAGGCTGGGCCTCAGCGTCATGTGTGAATCTTAAGTCATCACCACTTCTCAAGCCAACATAAAATGCTTATCATTGACCCAACACAAGGATCCGACAATCCAATATGCCCCTCAAAGAGAATCATATGCTCACCACCAGTCAACTTGGAACAGTGTTTTGGAGATTATTTCATTTGTGCAGGGCTCGTGGCCAACAACTGGATGCAGCCCTTGGTTGCTGGGATCACAGCTGATACCCAGGTCACCTCCTGAGAGAAAAGAAGCCATAAGGGCATGTAAAAAGTATACTGATATTTCCAATAGGATGGTGCGTACCATATACCATTCCTCCACACACATCCAGATGAGTCAATACATTTCTGTTGGGACCTCTGCTTTCAGGTGACCTCAGTCAGTCTCCTGGACCAGGAACTAAAGAGAATCCATACACAGGGTTCACAGTTAGACAATTTAGGTGTCTGTCCTCCCATATCTCTATCTGCTATGTGGTCTACTGTGTAATAACTGGTTCTTTGAGCAATATTTAGCATGTTTGACTCTCGCTTGCTGCTTGTAATCAGTGAGATTTCAACTCTTGAGCATTCAAGAGATTTGATTGTTTGACAAGAAGATTTCATATTTACTTCTTAGTTTGTGTCCCCTCTCAATATGACTGCCACACAGTCTACTTTTTTGTGTGATCATTCCACACTCCCCGAGACTTCAGAGGATACTCATCTAAGGCCATAGTCTGGCACAAGTTGAGAAAAAGAATGATTTAGTATGTATGAAGTTTTGGTGCCACTCAACAAGATACACTTATTCCTGAGAATAGAGGAGACACTTGGACGTCATAAAACAAAGGGTGAGAGCATCTTAAGGCTATATTTACTGCAGTCTCACACGAGTTTCAAGAAAAAAGGTACTCACATTGGTTTAGAGTTCAATTTGGCTCCAGACCTGACAGTTCCCAAGACGGAAGGGTCTGACAGGTCTTATGAATGATAGTCATGACTCCCAATCACATCCATGCTCTTTCCTGGGATGGTACATGCCATGGTGCCAGCATGGGCAGAATATTTCATTGTGAGACACAAAGACATAATTTGAGTTAGGAAGGAGTTTTTAACCTATCCCGCGTTTGTTAAAGGGGTCAAGATATTTCATGAATATTCCAATGTCATTGAGGAGTGCTTCAACTGGCTTTTGTATCCCTAAAAGGTATCTCTGTCTTAGAGTGCTCTATGACTTGATTGGAGCCAGGGACATCATCACGCTCATGTCAGCCTGTACAACTGTCAAGTAAGAGGCTTCTAAGCGTAAATATATTGTGCATGACTTTGAGACACACATATCTAGAGACAAGGCAAAGGTTTGATCATTGACCTAGCTAGGAATCCTCTTTTGTCATCTTCTTTTCAAAGTGTCCCATAGGGACACCAAAAAACATCAAATGAGACCAGATTACTGGAGACTGTTTGCCATACAAAGGACACGAGTCCACTCTGATGACTGACATCCTTCATCCAAGAGACTGACACTTATACCCTAGTCTTTCTCTCAAGATGGGTTCTCTGTGAAAAGAATGTGGACAGCTTGTGTGAAGAAGCTGTCTAGTACCACTCTATGTATGCTGCTGCACACAAGCTGTTCTTCTACATAATGATGAAATGAGATATCTACTCACGTGGAATCTACCCTTTAGGCTGAGACAGCAGGTCCACCAGGTCTGGAGCCAAGTCCAGACTGGGGTACTTTTGATACAGGTTGGAAATGCCTCTCTTCGTATCTCAGGGGGGAATATGTTCTTCAGTCTCAAAAATGAGTTTGCATGGCACAGCGTGGTTATGGGACACATTGCCAGCAGTTTTACATGAGTGTGTTCTCACATATTGAGATATCAAAAAAGGTGGTGATTTCAAAAAAAGTTGGACAGTCAGTTTTGACTTGTGTGCCCCGACTCACCAGGAGTTTGGTGGATTCTCTTTGCTCTGTGCCATATTGCAAGCTTGCTAATACTCAGAAGATGCCCAGCAGAGGAAAGACACCAAGAGTATCCTGAGGCTGCTTTTTCTGACTTCACTCAGGCCTTGAGAGGAAAACTGCATCCATTGGTTAAAGGTCAGCTTGCCTCCCTGACCAAGAACTTCTCACTGATGGATGAAATTGGTGACTGGTAAATCATTGCTCATGACATCCAATCGCAGCAATGGACTCCTCTATGATGTTGAATGCCATACATCCACGCTGAATAGATATTTCCACTGAAAAACTCAAATTGAATTGGAGTGATCAGCAAGGGGTTCTCAAATTATCGGGACACAGGATGATTATTAATGTCTAAGGATAACATGGGAAATATTATGGAGGGAACTATCCACAAGGTCGAGCTCCCCAAGATGGCCTCCTGTACATCAAGTTCTCCAGCAACAAACACAATCATTCTCCCGGGACCATCATCATCATCCCCATGTTGGTTTCCACCACTCTCACCTAGGCTGGGCCTCAGCATCATGCGTGAATCTTAAGTCATCACCGCTCCTCAAGCCAACATAAAATGCTCATCATTGACCCACCACAAGGATCTGCCAATGCCATATCTCCTGCAAAAAGAGTTATATGCTCACCACAAGTCAACTTGGAACAGTGTTTTGGAGATTATTTCATTTGCGCATGATTCATGGCCAACACTGGATGCAGCCCTCTGTTGCTGGGATCAGAGCTTACACCAAGGCCACTTTCTGAGAGAAAAGAAGCCATAAGGGCGTGTCAAAAAGAATACTGATACTTCCAATGGGATGGTGCATACCATAGACCAGTAATCCAAAGACATCACATTGAGTTAGTACATTTGGCTTGGCACTCTACTTTCAGGTGACTTCAGGCAGACTCCTGGACCAAGAACCAAAGACACTCCATACACAGGTTCAACATAAGACATTTTAGATGCCTATCCTCCCATATCTCAATTCAAAAAGCAGTCTACTGTGTTATAATTCGTTTTTTGAGCATATTTAACATGTTTCACTCTTGCCTGCTGCTTGTAATCAGTGAGATTTCAACTCTTGAGCATTCAAAAGAATTGAGTATTTTACAAGTACCTTTAATATCTACTACTTAATTTGTATCCCCTGTCTACATGAAGCCACACAGTCTACATTTTTGTGTGACCATTCCATACTCCCTGTGACCTCAGAAGATACTCAACTAAGGCCATAGTCTGGTACAAGTTGAGTGAAAGAATGTTTTTGTATATGCAGTTTCGGTCCCGCTTGACAATATCCACTTATCCCCGAGATTAGAGGAGACACTTGGACAACATCAAACACCAGGCTGAGAGCATCTGAAGGCTATCTTTGCTCCAGTCCCAAATGAGTTTCACAAGAAACAGTACTCATATTTGTTGAGAATTCAATTTGGCTTCGGAACTGAGACTTCTCAAGACTAATGGGGACAACAGGTCTTATGAATGATGGTCATGACTCCCAATCCCAGCCATGCTCTCCCCTGGAATGGTGCATGCCATGGTGCCAGCATGGGCAGAAATTTACATTGTCAGACACAAAGATGGGATTTGAGCTAAGGAGGGTTTTTTTTTTTTTACCTACCCCGCATTTGTGAAAAAGGTCAGAACATTTCAGTTGAATTTTCCAATGTCGTGGTGGAGTGCTTTTGCTGGGTTAAGCACCCCTTGATGGTATCTCTGACTTAAAGTGCTCCATGACTAGACCAGTGCCAGTGAATCATCAGGCTCACGTCAACCTGCACAACTGTCTCATAGGGGGGTCCTAATCGTAACTATATTGTGAATGACTTTTAAGAAACACATCTATAAAAACCAGGCAAAATATTTGTTATTGACCTAGCTAGAAATCCTGCTTTGGTTCCTTGTTTCCAAAGAGTCCCATAGGATCACCCAAGTAACCAAATGAGACCAGATAACTGGAGAATATTGGACTTACAGATGACACGATAAAAGTCAGATGACTGACACCCTTTGTCCGAGAGACTGACACTTACACCCTAAGCCTTCTCTGAAAATGGGTTCTGTGTGAAAGGAAGGTGGACAGCTTGTGTGAAGAAGCTCTCTAGTACCTCTCTCAGTATGCTGCCACACAGAAGCTGTTCTTCCACATAATGAGGATATGAGATACCTACTCATGTGGAATCCATCCTGTAGGCTGAGACAGCAGGTCCACCAGGTCTGGAGCCAAGTCCAGTCAGGGTACTTTTGATACAGGTCGAAATGCTACTCTTCATATCTCAGGGGGGAATATGTTCCTCAGTCTCAAAAATGGGTTGCAGGGCATAGCGTGGTTATGGGACATTTTGCCAGCAGTTTTCTTTGAGTGTGTGCTCATATCTTGAGTTTTCAAAAAAGTTGGTGGTTTCCAAAATGTTGGACACTCATTTTTGACTTGTGTGCCCCCACTCACCAGGACTTTGGTGGATTCTCTTTGCTCTGTGCCACAGTGTAAGCTCACTAAGGATTCAGAAGATGCCCCACAGAGGAAAGGGCCATTCCCATCGTGATCCACAGGTACCTTTACTATTGTTAAATGAGCCTGATTCTATCATGTCTGTAGAGCAGGTAAAAACTATCTTCTCCCTTCATTTGGAAAGAATCCGGGACCCCCCAGACCCCACATCAAGAGCATCTTGAGGCTGCTTTCTTTTCTGGCTTCACTCAGGCCTTGAAAGGAAAACTGCATGCATTGGTGAAAGTACAGCTTGCCTCCGTGACCAAGAACTCCTCACTGATGGATGAACTTTGTGACTGATAAATCATTGGTCATGACATCAATCGCAGCAATGGAAACCTCTATGATGGTGAATGCCATGCAGCCACATTGAGTAGATATTTCTACTGAAAGAGACAAGTTGAGATGGAGTGCTCAGCAAGGGGTTCTGAATTGCTTGAGACACAGGATGAGGCTTAATGTCTAAGAATACCATGGGGAAATATTATGGATGAGACTATCCACCTGGTAATCCTCCCAAAATGACCTCCATACTTCATGTTCTCCAGGACCAAACACAATAGTACTCCCAGGACTATCATCATCGCCATGTTGGTTTCCACAACTCTCATCTAGACTGGGTCTCAGCATCACGCGTGAATCTTAAGTCATCACCGCTCCTCAAGCCAATATATGATGATCATCATTGACCCAACACAAGGATCCACCAATCCCATATCCCCTGCAAAGAGAGTCATATGCTTACTACACATCAACTTGGAACAATGTTTTGGAGATTATTTCATTTGCACAGGATTTGTGGCCAGCCACTGGATGCAGTCCTTTGTTGCTGGGATCACAACTTATACCCAGGCCAACTTCTGAGATAAATGAAACTATAAGGGCATGTCAAAAAGAATACTGATACTTGCACTGGGAAGGTGGGTACCACAGATCGTTCCTCCTAACACATCCAGATGAGTCAATACATTTCTGTCTGGCCCTCTTCTTTTGGGTGACTTCAGGAAGTCCCCTAGACAAAGAACCAAAGACACTCCATATACAGCATACATGAGACATTTTAGATGCGTGTCCTCCCATATCTCAATTCAAAAAGCAGTCTACTGTGTAATAATTGGGTTTTTGAGCATATTTAGCATGTTTGACTCTCGCCTGCTGCTTGTAATCAGTGAGATTTCAACTCTTGAGCATTCAAGACATTTGATTATTTTACAAGTAGATTTCATATCTACTTCTTAGTTTGTGTCCCCTCTCTACATGACTGCCACGCACTCTACTTTTTTTGTTTGATCATTCCACACTCCTTGAGACCTCAGAAGATATTCAACAAAGTCCACAGTCTTGTACAAGTTGAGTGAAACAATGTTTTACTATGTATGCGGTTTTGGTGCCACTCGACAAGATCCACTTATCCCTGAGATTAGGGGAGACACTTGGACCTCATTACATACCAGGCTGAGAGCCTCTGAAGGCTGTCTTTGCTCCAGTGTAATAAGAGTTTCAAGGGAAATGGTACTCATATTAGTTCACAGTTCAATATGGCTCCAGGACTGAGAGTTCCCAAGGCTAAGGAGGCCAACAAGTCTTATGAATGATGGCCTTGACTCCCAATCCCAGACGTGCTCTCCCCTGGGATGGTGCATGCCATGGTGCCAGCATGGGCAGAATATTTCATTGTGAGAAACAAAGGCAGAATCTGAGCTAAGGAAAGGGTTTTAACCTACCAAGCGTATGTGAAAGGGGTCAAGATATTCCAATCAACCTTTCCAAAGTCGTGGAGTATTGCTTTCACTGGGTTAAGTACCCTTGGAAGGTGTCTCTGGCTTAGAGTGCTGCACGATGAGCATGGTGCCAGGGCCATCATCAGGCCCAATTCCGGCTACACAACTGTCACGTAGGAGGGTCCTAATGGTAACTATATTGTGCATGACTTTTAAGACACACATCTCTAGAAATGAGGCAAAGGTTTGATAATTGAACCAGCTAGGAATCCTCATTGTCACCTTGTTTTCAAAGAGGCCCATAGGATCACCAAAAATAACCAAATAAAACCAGATTACTGGAGACTATTTTACTTACCAAGGACATGATGCAAGGCAGATGACTGACATCCTTCATCCAAGAGACTGAAGCTTATACCCTAGGCCTTCTCTCAAGATGGATTTTCTGTGAAAAGAATGTGGACAGCTTGGGTGAAGAAGCTCTCTAGTACCTCTTAAGGAATGCTGCCACATACACGCTGTTCTGCTACGTAATGATGATATGAGATACCTACTCATTTGGAATCCACCCTGTAGGCTGAGACAGCAGGTCCACCAGGTCTGGAGCCAAGTCCAGACTGGGTACTTTTGATACAGATTGGAAATGCCTCTATTTGTATCTCAGGGGGGAATATGTTCTTCAGTCTCAGAAATGCGTTTGCGTGGCACAGCGTGGTTATGGGACATATTACCAGCAGTTTTAAATAAGTGTGTTCTCACATCTTGAGTTTTCAAAAAGGAAGGTGGTTTCAAAAAATTGGAGAGTCATTTTTGACTTGTGTGCCCCCAGTCACCAGGAGTCCGGTGGATTCTCTTTGCTCTGTGCCACATTGCAAGCTCACTAAGTACTCAGAAGATGCCCAGCAGAGGAAAGGGCCATTCCAATAATGATCCACAGTTACCTTTACTATTGTTAAGCGAGGCTGATTCTATCATGTCTGTAGAGCAGGTAAAAACTCTCTTCTCCCTCCATTTGGAAAGAATCCAGGGCCTTTTTGATAGCACATCAAGAACATACTAGGCTGCTTTGTTTTCCGCCATTACTTAGGCCTTGAGAGGATAACTGCATGCATTGGTGAAAGTCCAGCTTGTCTTCCGGATAAAGAACTCCTCATTCATGAATGAACTTGATGACTGATAAATCATTGGACATGACATCCAATCGACTAATCTATGACAGTGAATGCCATGAAGCCACACTGAGTAAGGAAGCCATTGAAAAACACAAATTGAGTTGGAGTGTTCAGCAAGAAGTTCTAAAATGCTCAGGACATAGGATGAGGATTAATGTCTAAGGATAACATGGGGAAATATAATGGAGGAGAATACCCACATGGTCAAGCTCCCCAAGATGGCCTCCTATACTTCAAGCTTTTCAGCACCAAACACAATCATACCCCCGAGACCATCATCATCATCCCCATGTTGGTTTCCACATCTCTCACCTAGGCTGGGCCTCAGCATCATGCGTGAATCTTAAGTCATCACTGCTCCTCAAGCCAGCATAAAATGCTCATCTTTGACCCAACACAAGGTTCCGCCAATCCCATATCCCCCACAAAGAGAGTTATATGCTCACCAAATGTCAACTTCGAACAGTGTTTTGGAGATTATCATTTGTGCAGGATTCGTGGCCAACCACTGGATGCAGCCTTCGTTTGCTGGAATCAGAGCTTATACCCAGGCCACTTTCTGAGAGAAAAGAAGCGATAAGGGCGTATCAAAAAGAATACTGATACTTCCAATGGGATGGTGCATACCATAGACCGTTAATCCAAAGACATCACGGTGGGTAAGTACATTTCTCTTGACACTCTGCTTTCACGTGAATTCAGGCAGTTTCCTGGACCAAGAACCAAAGACACTCCATACACAGGGTACAAGGTGAGACATTTTAGATGCCTGTCCTCTCATATTTCAATTTAAAAAGTGGTCTGCTATGCAATAATTGGTTTTTTGAGCATATTTAGCATGTTTGACTCTCACCTGCTGCTTGTAATCAGTGAGATTTCAACTCTTGAGCATTCAAGAGATTTGATTATTTTACAAGTAGATTTCATATCTACTTCTTAGTTTGTGTCCCTGTTCTACATGACTGCCACACAGTCTACATTTTTTGTGACCATTACATACTCCCTGTGACCTCAGAAGATTCTCAACTAAGGCCATAGTCTGGTACAAGTTGAGTGAAAGAATGTTTTTGTATATGAAGTGTGGGTCCCACTCCACAATATCCACTTATTTCTGAGATTAGAGGAAACACTTGGACAACATTAAACACCAGGCTGAGAGCATGTGAAGGCTATCTTTGCTCCAGTCTCATACGTGTTTAAAGAGAAAAGGTACTAATATTGGTTCACAGATCAATATACCTCAGGGATTGAGAGTTCCCAAGGCTAAGGGAGACGACAGGTCTTATGAAAGATGATCATGACTCCCAATCAAGACATGCTCTCCCCTTGGATGGTGCATGACATGGTGCCAGCATGGGCACAATATCTCATTGTGAGACTCCGAGACAGAATTTGAGCTAAGGAAATGGTTTTAACCTGCCACACATTTATGAAAGGGGTCAGTCATTTGAATTCAATTTTCCAAAGTCATGGAGGATTCCTTCCAATTGGTTAAGTACTCCTGGTTGGTGTCTCTGGCTTAGAGTGCTCCATGATGAGAGCATTGCCAGGGTCATAATCAGGCTCATGTCAACCTGCAGAATTGTCACGTTGGAGAGTCCTAAGTGTATCTATATTGTGCATGAATTTTTAGACACACATCTCAAGACACGAGGCAAAGGCTTGATCATTGACCCAGCTAGGCAACCTCCTTTGGTGCCTTGTTTTCAAAGAGGCCCATAGGATCACCAAAAATAACCAAGTGAAACCAGATTACTTGAGACTCTTTGACTTACAAACGTCATGATGCCAGGCAGATTGCTGACATCCTTCATCCAAGACTGAAACTTAAATCCTAGGCCTTCTCTCAAGATGGGTTCTCTGTGAAAAGAATGTGGACAGCTTGTGTGAAGAAGCTCTCTAGTACCTCTCTAGATATGCTGCCGCACACAAGTTGTTCTTCTACATAATGATGAAATGAGATACCTAATCATGTAGAATCCACCCTTTAGGCTGAGTCAGCAGATCCACCAGGTCTGGAGCCAAGTCCAGACTGGGTACTTTTGATACAGGTTGGAAATGCCACTCTTCGTATCTGGGGTGGGAATATGCTCCTAAGTCTCAAAAATGACTTTGCGTGGCACAGCATGGTTATGGGACATATTGCCAGCAGTTTTACATGAGTATGTTTTCACATCTTGAGTTTTCAAAAGAGACGGTGGTGTAAAAAAAATTGGACAGTCATTTTTGACTTTTGTGCCCCCATTCACCAGGAGTCCATTGTGTTTTCTTTGTTCTGTGCCACATTGCAGGCTTACTAAGTACTCAGAAGATGTCCAGCAGAGGAAAGAGCCATTCCCATCGTGATCCACAGATACCTTTACTATTGCTAAGTGAGCCTGATTCTATCAGGTTTGTAGAGCAGTTAAAACTCTCTTCTCCCACCATTTGGAAAAAATCCGGGGCCTTTTTGACAGCACGCCAAGATCATCCTGAGGCTGCTTTTTTTTCTGCCATTACTCAGGGCTTGAGAGGAAAACTGCATGCATTGCTGAAAATCCAGCTTGCCTCTGTGACCAAGAACTCCTCATTGATGAATGAAATTGGTGACAGGTAAATCATTGGTCATGACATCCAATCACACCAATGGACTACTGTATGACGGTGAAAGCCAAGCAGCCACACCGAGTAGACATTTCCCCTGAAAAACACAAATTGAGTTGGAGTGCTCAGCAAGTGGTTCTAAAATGCTCGGAAAACAGGATGAGGATTAATATCTAAGGATAACATGGGGTAATATTATGGAGGAGACTATACACATGGTCAATCTTCCCAAGATGGCATCCTGTACTTCAAGTTCTCCAGCAACAAACACAAACCAACCGGAAGGACCAACATCATCATCCCCATGTTGGTTTCTACAACTCTCACGTAGGCTGGGGGTCAGCGACATGCATGAATCTTAAGTCATCACCGCTCCTCAAGCCAATATAAAATGCTCATCATTAACCCAACACAGGGATCCACCAATCCCATTTTCCCACAAAGAGAGTTATATGCTCACCACACGTCAACTAGGAACAGTGTTTTGTAGATTATTTCATTTGCGCAGTATTCGTGGCAAACCACTGGATGCAGCCCTCTGTTGTTGGGATAAGAGCTTATACCCAGGCCACTTTCTGAGAGAAAAGAAGACATAAGGGTGTGTCAAAAAAAATACTGATACTTCCAATGGGATGGTGTGTACCAAAGACCGTTAATCCAAAGACATCACTGTGATTTAGTTCATTTCTCTTGGCACTCTGCTTTCGGGTGACGTCAGGCAGTCCCCTGGACCAAGAACCAAAGACACTCCATACACAGGGTACAAGGTCAGACATTTTACATGCCGGTCCACCCATATCTCAATTGAAAAAAGCAGTCTACTGTGTTATAATTGGTTTTTTGAACATATTCAGCATGTTTGACTCTCACCTGCTGCTTGTAATCAGTGAGATTTCAACTCTTGAGCATTCAAGATATTTGCTTATTTTATAAGTAGAATTTATATCTACTTCTTAGTTCGTGTCCCCTCTCTACTTGACTGCCACACAGTCTACTTTTTTGTGTGATCATTCCACACTCTCTTAGACCTCAAAAGATACGCAACTAAAACCATAGTCTGGCACAAATTGAGTGAAAGAATGTTTTAGTATGTATGCACTTTTGGAGCCACTTGACAAGATCCATTTATCCCTGATATTAGAGGAGACACTTGGACCTCATCAAACACCAGGCTGATAGCATCTGAAGGCAGTCTTTGCTCCAGTCTCATACGAGTTTAAAGAGAAAAGGTACTCATATTGGTTCACAGATCAATGTGCCTCCGGGACTGAGAGTTCCCAAGATTAAGGGGGCTGACAGGTCTTATGAATGATGGTAATGACTCCCAATCCCAGACATGCTCTCCTCTTGGATGGTGCATGCCATGGTGCCAACATGGGCACTATATTTCATTGTGATACTCAGAGACAGAATTTGAGCTAAGGAAATGATTTTAACCTGCCACGCATTTCTGAAAGGGATCAAGACATTTCAATCAATTTTCCAAAGTCATGGAGGATTGCTTCCACTGAGTTAAGTACCCCTTGATGGTGTCTCTGGCTTAGAGTGTTCCAAAATGAGAGCGGTGCCAGGGCCATCATCAGGCTTACGTCAGCCTGCAGAATTGTCATGTAGGAGGGTTCTAAGGGTAACTATATTTTTCATTACTTTTTAGACACACATCTCAAGAAACGAGGCAAATGCTTGATCATTGACCCTGCTAGGCAACCTTCTTTTGTGACTTGTTTTCAAACAGGCCCATAGAATCACCAAAATAACCAAGTAAAGCAGATTACTGGAGACTCTTTGACTTACAAAGAACACGATGCCAAGCAGATGGCTGACATCCTTTGTCCAAGAGACTGAAACTTATACCCTAGGCCTCTCTCAAGATGGGTTCTCTGTGAAAAGAATGTGGACAGCTTGTGTGAAGAAGCTCTCTAGTACCTCTCTAGGTATGCTGCCACAAACAAGCTGTTCTTCTACATAATGATGAAATGAGATACCTACTCACCCTGTAGGCTGAGACAACGGCTCCACCATGTCTGGAGACAAGTCCACACTGGGTACTTTTGATACAGGTTGGAAATGCCTCTCTTCATATCTCGAGTGGGACTATGCTTCTCAGTCTCAAAAATGGGTTTGCATGGCACAGCGTGGTTATGGGACATACTGCCAGCAGTTTTACATGAGTGTGTTCTCACATCATGAGTTTTCAAAAGGCAGTGGTTTCAAAAAAATTGGACAGTCATTTTTTGACTTGTGTGCCCCCACTCACCAGGAGTCTGGTGTATTCTCTTTGCTCTGTGCCACATTGCAGGCTCACTAAGTACTCAGAGGATGCCCAGTATAGGAAAGAGCCATTCCCATCGTGATCCACAGATACCTATACTATGGTTAAGTGAGCCTGATTCTATCATGTCTGTAGAGCAGGTAAAAACTCTCTTCTCACACCATTTGAAAAGAATTGGGGTCTTTTTGACATCACACCAAGAGCATCCTGAGGCTGCTTTGTTTTCTGCCATTACTCAGGCTTTAAGAGGAAAACTGCCTGCATTCGTAAAAGTCCAGCTTGCCTCCGAGACCAAGAACTCCTCACTGATGAATGAACTTGGTGACTGGCAAATTAGTGGTCATGACATCCAATCACAGCAATGGAATCCTCTATGATGGTGAATGCCATGCAGCTACGCTGAGTAGATATTTCCACTGAAAAACACAAATTGAGTTTGAGTGCTCAGCAAGGGGTTCTAAAATGCTCGGGAAACAGGATTAGGATGAATGTCTAAGAATAACATGAGGAAATATTATGGAGGAGACACATGGCCGAACTCCCCATGATGGCCTCCTGTACTTCACGTTCTCCAACACCAAACACAAATGTACTTCCAGAACCATCATCATCATCCTCATGTTGGTTTCCAAACTCTCACCAAGGCTGGGCCTCAGCATCATGCGTGAATCTTAAGTCATCACCGCTCCAGAAGCCAATATAAAATGCTCATCATTGATCCAACATAAGGATCCACCAATCCCATATCTGCTGCAAAGAGAGTTATATGCTCACCACACATCAACTTGGAACTGTGTTTTGG
>CAUYQG010201939.1:0-10301 GCA_963574415.1 Tarsius wallacei | reverse complement strand
ATGTTTATCGCAGCATTGTTCACAATAGCAAGATCATGGAACCAACCATGCTGTCCATCAAAAGAGGACTGGATTAAAAAAATGTGGTACATATACACAATGGAATATTACGCAGCCATAAAAAAGAACAAAATCATGAATTTTGCAACAACCTGGATGAAATTAGAGTTTATAATACTGAGTGATCTCTCACAGATACAAAGATCTGAGTATCACATGTTCTAACTCATAAGTGGACCTTGAACAACTATCGTAATACTATAAGAAAAGGATTGACAGTGGCAGGAAACTATGGGGGGGGGGGGGGCGGGGAGGGCACACCTCATCAACAAGGGTACCCGCACAATGTATATTTGTATACCTAACCCTTAACTGGACCCCACAATTTTAAAATAAAAAAATATGTAGTAAAAAATAAATTTAAAAAAAAGAAATCTTATTTTGTTCTTTTATTTTACAAATGTGTATTGGATACTTATATAATAATAATAGCTAAAATGTGTTTAAAATGTGTAATAATAATAGTTAAAAGGTTGTAAATTTTATACACAACATTATCTCATTGGTTTGACATTGGATTACAGTCAGCATCTAACTGACTTGGACAGATGAACAATTTAAAAGAAACATATATTCCCTTCTGTCTACTGTCCTTGGTGCCATTGACCTGGGATGCAGTAAAAGTGTTCAGGCCTCTGTAGGTTATCAACTAATCATAGGATCCAGTCGTCTCTGGTTGTTGGCACAGAGACAACTGTTTCCCTTATGCCTGATCTTAATATTTTGCATGTTACTGTGGGGAGATGTTTCTGTAGTAGAAACATCCTTGTGCCATCCTGGTGGTGGAATTAACTCCTGTCTTCCAGTAGCTTACAGTCTAGTCTGCAAGAAGACATACAGTTACTGCATTTGAGTGGGATCATCATTGTAAAGTTCATACAAGATATTTGGGAATCTGGAGATGGGGGTTTATAATTCTGCAGACAGGGTGTTTGAGGAAGTCTGGGAAAAGGTTGACAAAGGTGATGATAGTTGTATTTAGATGAGTAAGCAGAAACTTTATAGCTAAAGAATTGGGCAAAAGTGTTCTAAGCAGAGAAATAGCAAATGTAAATCATGAAAACTTGAGAAAGCATACTGTGCTCACTCACTAGTTTGTAATTATATACTCTCTTGAGTATTTAACCTAAGTAAGCTCCCTAAGGCCAGAAACGACACTTATTTTGGTTACCATTGTGTGCTCAGTTTTTAGCACAATGCCTGGAACTTAGTATTTAATTTAAAATAATATGTTTACAAACAGAATTACACAAATCCTCACCCATGGTCCCCATACTCTCTCTCCCAGCCTTATTTATCCTCACTCCCCTTGGCAGTACTGACACAACCTCCTTAGTAACCTGCACTCCACAGCACTGTTGGAGAGCCACTGCAGGCGACAGAGTACATTAAGACCTTCAGAGGCAGGTTTCCCTTTCATTTTGATGTGTTTTAGAATTACATACACATTCAAAGCTAATAATGCTGTTTTCTTTAGTTTTGTATTTGCCTCTAAAAAACATCTACACATAGTGGGGAGCTGATTTTTTTTTGTATAGTGATGTGTTGAATTATAAACATTTTAATCCATTTTAAATAAAAGGCATTGACAATTACTTCTAATTGTAATGCTAAAAGTATTTCTTCTTGTGATTTTTCCTATCTGTGTTTTCCAGATCGGCTGGAGGGTGACAGATCGGAAGGCTCTGGACAGGAGAATGAAAATGAAGATGAGGAATAATAAACTCTTTTTTGGCAAGCACTTAAATGTTCTGAAATTTGTATAAGACATTTATTATATTTTTTTCTTTACAGAGCTTTAGTGCAATTTTAAGGTCATGGTTTCTGGAGTTTTTCCCTTTTCTTGGGATAACATAACATTGGTTTGGAATGATTTGTGTGCATGAATTTGAGAGCGTGTATAAAACAAAACTAGCAAAATGTTTTAAAAACTTTTTGCTGTGTTTGAAGAGTGCTAGAAAATGCAAAGTGCAATATTTTCCCTAATTTTCAGATGTGGGAGCTTGGATCAGTGTTGAAGAGTAATTTCATCATAGTGAAAATGTTGGTTCTAATAAATTTCTACACTTGCCATTTGCATGTTTGTTGCTTTCTAATTAAAGAAGTTGGTTGTTTTAAGAGACCCTGAATTTGACTTTTTATTTAATGCATTGCTATTTTGACCCACATTTTCCAATATTTTCTGTAGTATAAGAGGACTATTTTTCTCTCTTCTTTTCTAGATTTAATAATCTTTTTCCTTTTTGACTTCTGTGGGATAGAATCACATAGAAGGGCTTTTATTATTTTTTATTTTTATGCGTTGACCCTGAACAACCAGGGACTAGAGGAACTAACCCCCTGTGCAGTTAAAAATTCATGTATAACTTCTTACTTCCCCAAGCATTGATTACTGATAGCCTACTGTTGATCTGATAACACATTTTGTATGCTATATGTGTATTATACAAGTGCGGGGACCCAAAAACCCCGAAATTATCTTTTGGAGTACGGGCGGTTTGTAGTACACTCGGAATTTTTTCCTCTGGATCAAATAGTCAACCAAAATTTTTCTGGAAGTTGTGAGAAGGTATTATTTACATCCTAAGTTGTGGCAAACAGGTTGTGGCAAACAGGTGACTAGTTCTTTCACCATGACAACATACGTGCCTATACCACACTTGGGTATTCAACAGTTTTTGACCAAAAACAGCATGACCTTCCCACATCATGTCCACTCTCCCTATTCACCTAATCTCGCCCCAAGTGATTTCTTTCTCTGGATGAAAAAAATCCTCAAAGGAAAACATTTTGCCAATGTGAAAGAGGTGAAACAAAAAACGGTAGGAGCACTAAAAGGCATCAAAATTGACAAGTGCAAAAACAGTGGAAGAAGCATCTCAATAGGTCTCTTGCATCAAACGGAGAGTATTTTGAAGGTGACTGAAGTTTAAACAGCTAAGAGTAAATACACAATTTGTTATAAGTAAATTCTGGTTTTTTGGGGTACCCCCTCATGTATTCTTATAATAAAGTAAGCTAGGGAAAAGAGAGTGTTAGTAAGAAAGTCATAAAGAAGAGAGGTGTTATTTACTATTAAGTGGGAGTGGATCATCATAAAGGTCTTCATATTGACTAGGCTGAGAGGAGGAAGAGGGATTGGTCTTGCTGTCTCAGGTTTCTTCTGCTCAGAGGCAAGAAAATTAGTGTATTAGTGTATAAGTGGACCTGCGAAGTTCAAACCCATGTTGTTCAAGGGTTTTTTGGGTCCTCCTTGTATAATACATATAACATACAAAATTTGTGCTAATTGACTGCTTATGTTATCAGTAAGGCTTCTGATCAACAGTAGGCTATCAATAATCAAGGCTTGAGGAAGTAAGACGTTATACATGAATTTTCAGCAGCATTGGGGGTTGGTTTCTCTACCCCTGGTTGTTTAGGGTTGTTTAGGGTCAACTGTACTTCAGAAAAACAAATGAAAAAATCCTTTCTATGGAAGTTTATTTCCACCTCCAATCATCATCTCTCATGATTAGTGGTACCTCATTACACAAGTATAGGAGTTAGGCTTCAAGCAAAAAATCACTGAGAGCTTCATGGGTAGTTCACATATTAACACAAACTAGGCCTGAAGACACTGGCTTCTGGTCTACTCCAAATTTTAGATCTCACTGCAGTCTTCTAATTTCTGGTATTCCTTAACTCTAGTGTCCACCTCCATTCAAGCCATCTCTACCCATCAAGCCATCTCTCCCCAAGTCTATATAAGTTATGACCTGAAACTGCTGCTGCAGACTTAGCATTTCAGTCATCCTCCCTACCTTCTCCTAAATTTTCTTTCAGCTGTTGCCTTCCCCTCAACCTAATACATTTCACATCTCTTCAATCCATTCACAAAATACATAAAATCTTTTCTCAATGCTAGAGTATTCTCTGTTTATATACCTTCTATTTTCTCTCGTCATCCAAATGAGCACAGTACAATATCCGTGGCCACTTTTTGTTACTGTTGGAAGCCTCCTTCAGAAGCCAGACCTGCTGGAGGGAGTGAGTCAGTGAGTGCTGTCTTATACCTTGGAGGCAGAGTCTCAAGCATGGCAGTGTTATGGTCCCAAAGGACAATTTCAAAGGCACGCTTGCTGTCTCACACACACTTGGCATTTGCTGTTACAAGCTTCTGGAGTGGCACATTGATCCTCCTTTCTTGAGAGAAATGTCTGGGTTTCCAATCATGGAGCTCTTAGGAACTGTCTCACTTGTGAAGGACAGAAACTAACCCCAGTGTGATCAATAGTCCAGGCATTATAACCATCTTCACTCTACCTCCTTGCCAGCCAGCAGTTGGAGAAGAAATTGAATTGCATGCTTGGACTGACCATTGAACTAGTCTTGAGAGCACTATCCCGTGCTGCCAAAATTACAAGTCTGATACAAGAAAATGTTGATGTTGTCAAGGT
Source organism: Tarsius wallacei (assembly GCA_963574415.1). Lineage (NCBI taxonomy): Eukaryota > Metazoa > Chordata > Mammalia > Primates > Tarsiidae > Tarsius > Tarsius wallacei. Next base: position 5,802 of record CAUYQG010201939.1, on the reverse strand, counting down.
CAGGGCTGTTGATAATATGACATCTCGTTCATGACCGCCAGCACCAGCCTTGAGCTTTAGCTCTTGAGCACACTCTGGAGGTGGATATCAGACCATCAGGAACTGCACAGTGGCTAAAAGAGGCCTGTGCCAATGTAAATCTGATGGTCCACCATGGTCATCTCAAATCTAGGCCCCTCTGTTGATGCTTTTAAGCATTTTTGCTGTGCTGCCTGTTTTGTTGAAAGTAACCCATCTTGTTTTAATTAGCAGGCAATTTAAATCCACCTATTATTTTCAGGAGTCTAAATGTCTTGGCGAGAAGGGACTAAGAAGACAATGAGTAAGACATAATCTCTCTCTGGCTGGGCTTTGAGTGGTTTCACAGGTGTAGCCAAGCAAAGCATTCCTCTCCGGTGTGGAGAACAGGGATCTCTCCTCTCCACTAGATGGCTGCAAACCCAGAGACACCTGCTGCTGAGAAAAGACAGGCTAGCTTTCAGTCTAGAGGAAAAAGAACTTCAGATGGCTCAGTAAGTTCCATTGAACTTCAACGTATTTTACTCTGGAGATAGTGGAGGCATCTATGCTACATTAGAAAACATGGTAAATGGTCAAAGGGATAAAGAAATCAGAGCTTTAGCCAAAGAGGGGAACTGCATGATTTCTGCAAACTGCAAGGGTCTTAGTTTCTGGTTCCCAATTAGTTATGTGCCCTGCTTAGGCCATCTGACTTCTGTTTCCTCCTCTCTAAGGGTGATCACATTTGCACCCCCACCACCCCCACCCCTTGTCACAGGCTGGGCAGGGTCTCATGAAGCCATGGAGGCTGAAGGGCTGATGTCATTTCTTCCGCTGTAACAGAACACTAACAGGGTTGTGCTGTCAAGGGTGCTGGAAAACAGGACAAAGGCTACTGCTACCAGGAGACTCAGTAGGGTCAAGGAGTAGCTGTCAGGAAAAACAGTGGAAGAAAACCAAATGGTATTTGTCTACTCTAGTGCAGGATGTTGGGGGGGAGGGGCTACGGGAACTCTGTACCTCCTTTTCAAGTTTTGCTGCGAATTGCTCTTAAAGTATATATTAAAGGAAGTAGGTCCCCCTCTCCACAGTGATTTTGCAGAGCAACGTTGTCCATTGCCCAGGAGTAGGGCAAGCCAGATGAGCAGCCAGGGAGTTGGCAAAGAAGGAAGCACATTCTACAGAGGCAGAATTAACAAGTCCTGGCCATTTCCGAAAGTCAAGGTGTGGGGAGACCCCAGAAAGGCAGCTGGACCCTGCGGCTCACCTACTCACTCAGGAAAAGGATGACTTCAGTGGTAGCAGGTGAGGGGGTCAGGAAAAGGTGGTGGGTTTGTGCCCCGTGGCGGCTGTCTCAATGGCAATGCCAATCTGCCACTCACCTGCTCTTTGACTTTGATTATGGGATCGAGAACACATCTGTATCTAGATAGAGCACTGGTGATCATTAATGCTCCTTTAAAAACTTTGGGTTGAGTGTCTCTTGGGTATAAGAAATAGGTCACTCAACAATACTCTGAATGTAATTTCCTGGGGAGAACACAGGGATGGATATTTCCAGGTGATTTCGGTACAGGAACCCCCCAGCTCTGCCCCTTTCTGTTCAGACCCCTTCCTCTTTTCAGTTCATGGGAAGGGAGGCTGGCAACAGGGATATGGCTGCAGGAATGGGGGAAGGCAGAGGCACTCAAAGTTCACAGACCACAAGTCCAAGTACAAACTCACAATTTCCACAGCTATACACATACCCGAAACATTTAATCAGTAAACAAACTATTCTAAATACACTTATTTATAAATATTGACTTATAATAACCCTAAATGTTTTTAATTTTTAAAAAACATCATCCAAAGGCTTCAAGTTAAATGTATTTCACAATTAGCTTGGTTTTTTATTCTTGAAGTTTGGTTTTTAACCACTTCGGCATCCAGGGGTCCATTATCAGAACACAACACAGGACTCCGTCCCTGAAGCATGCAGGCTCTTTATACCATGCTCTTGCAGCGACCTCATCCGACAGGACTATGGTCCTCCCGGGACTTTTCCTCCTCTGGGAGAGCCGACTTGCCTGTGATCTGTGGTATTCAAAAAGGGTGGTATCAAAAGAAAAACACAAGTGACTTCTAATTCCTAAGCTATTAATACTGCTCAGGAAAATACTTTCTTAGGGAAATGAACAAAGCTTTGTGTATTATATTCTTCTAAATGTAACAGTGACCAAAATTGTGCTCTTTGTAATTGTGCAGATTTGAGTTTGTGCTTTGCTTTTCAAAGGAATCTTTCAACATATTGGAAATAACCTTAGGATCCAAAGTATTTGTTAGCTACTCTCTTGTGAATACAATCACCTTCCTTGGGCCAGCAGATATGAATATCTCCTAAGCTCCTGGGTTTACAATAGTTCTTACCTAATAAAGCCCAGCTGGTCTGTTCTTCTGATATCAATGACTTTTAACAATCCCTCATCCTCCTTGAACTATAAGGCTGGCTCCTCCTTCTCTCAGCTCCATGGCCAAGACCTGGACTTAACTCGCTTTGGGGTCTCTGACAATTTCCCTGGATTCTGGGTATCCCTTCTCCCCCACTCACAAGGACAGTATGCTCCTTCCTGTAGGCATAATAGCCGGTCACCCATTTTCCTCTGCCTCAGAGTGCAGACTGATTTCCTTCTCCTCCTCGGTTCCGTCCAGGGCTCTGCATACACTGTGGGTAGCAGCATGGACTGTCTCTTCCCTCAGAGGCCTGGAGGACTACAAATTCTGTGAGCCTAAGAGCCACAGCCAAGCAGGGGCTGTCCTTACAGGACAGAACTGTACTTAGCCCCATGGGCACTCCTCAAGGAGAATGTTCCTTCCGGCTATGAGGTAGGTCAACACTGTATCTTGCTGTGATGTGGGACTCTACCCCAGGCCCGGGGCTTGATTATGTTTGACAGCCATTCAAGGCAACTGAGAATTATTTTCTCTTAGTGCAAACAGGCCAGTAGCATAGAGGATAGACATTTTTAGCAGAAAAGCTCATTCTTGCTCCCTCAGAGCTTGAGTTCCAAATGCCACTTGGCCTGCCCTCCTCCTGTGGGCCTTCCCGGTCCTCACCACCGCCCTTCCTTCCCCAAAGTCCTTTTGTGCCCGACAGCTCACATGATGTTTCCCATGGCAACAGCCTCTAACACCTCCAATCTAGGATAACAGTTATCTCTTCAAGGTTCTCACTTCTTGTTGTAGAGATCCCTGTAAAACAAGAATAATACCCCCCTACAGAGTTACTTAGAATAAACGCTAGTGCCCTTGCTTCCGCTGCACCCAGGAGTAGCATTTCCTCTGGAAGCCAGACAAGCACGTTTGGGAGGCCTCCCTGAATTCTATGTGTCCCCTCACAGAAACAGATTACAGGACTGTACTTCACAGTTGAGGAAACTGAACAGCAGAAACACTGAGTAACTTGTCCAAGAACACCCAGCTGAGAAGGGCCAGCAGGACCTGAGCTCACGACTCAGCCACACCCGCACCTGCTCTCCTCCCACAAGCTCACACTGGCACTGAGGTGAGATGACACACGGGGAAGCGCCTGACTCGGTGCCTGGCACGCCGCAGGCGCTCAACACACGCCAGCTTCTCCACCCCCCCCCCGCCACAGCCACACCACCCTCCCAGTGCCCTCCTGACAGCATACAGCTAGGACTCGGGGCTGAAACTCATCATGTGTGGACCTTGGGTCCATCCAGACACATGCCGTCATCGCAAATCTCCATCTCAGAGGCAAACTGTCAGGATGGGAAATACTCACAGTTAAGCCTGTGCAGCCTGAACCATCTCTCATGCCAAGGCCCTTTTCTTCCCCTCCTGCCTCACCTCAACCTCCCTGGCCTGCTGCAGACCCGAGTCTGTCTCGCTGCCTGCTCAGCCCGTTGCAGGAAGCTCACATAGCAGCTCCCAGATGAGAACCAGACGGCCTTGTGTTAACGCTCCTCAGCTCTGCTGCTCCAGGAGCAGTGACCTGCTCGGTGTCATGCGGTGGGGCAAGGGCAGTACCTGCGAGCCCCAGGGGTCTCACTCATAATGCCAGCCAGGTGGTCCTCGGTCGCCAAGGGAAGGTGTTGAGAGCAATAGCTCTCAGCCCTCGGCACGCCTTCGGGTTCCTTCAGTTCGTCACAGCCACACTGCTGCCACCTAGCGTTCACGACCCTAAACTCCAGGCTTGGTGCCTCTGGCCAAAGCTGGGCACTGAGCGGTGCATGAGACCCCAATGCCTTCTGGGTCCGACAGCCCCCAAGCCTGGCATGTGTGGCCCAGCACAGGGAACCAGGCAGGTGCAAACTTCAATGAAAGAAGCAGAGGTGGGCAAAAGTGGAAGACACAGGACTGGGATATTTTAAGTCAACACGCAGCCAAGTGTCCTACCTGCCTGTGTGTCCCCTTGAGAGTTGACAGCTCATGATCCTGGGCTCGGGGGCATTTGGGGGCTCTGACCTTCTGCACTACAGCAGAGACCTCAAAAATATCTCTCAGGAACCTCAGATGTGGGGACTAGTTCTTTCCCTCTCTCCCCGCTCCACTCTCAAGCTGCATCAAGGCAAATCCAAACTCCTGAAGATGCAAAATACAGCTTTCATTGCCACACATCCTCCGAGACTCAGCTCCAACTGTCACATACTCACAGGCTGTCCTCAACTCCCCAGCTGGAAATACTCACATCCCTCCAGAGCCACCATTCTTTCTATCTTCTCTACCTGCCTTTGCTGTTTCTTAGAATCAGCATCCCCAGGTCTCGGGGAAAAAAAGTATATTCAGGGTATATGCAGAAAACATGAACTGCCCTCAGACTTGGGAATATCATCCAGTAGTATGAGCAGAGTCTGTGTGACCTGCACATGTCCTCAGGTGAGCCTCCCCTGCTCCTTCCCAGCCTGAAGTCAGGCCAGTGCCTATACCCCATGACCTGTAATAGTTGCTGCATTCCATCACCACAGGGAGCAAGACCCCAGGCTCAGGAAAGGGCATGTGTAAAGTGCAGACTGGGGGCCCAGTCATTCACTGGTTTCTGCCACACAGTAAAAAGCACGGCCTCACCAGGGACTAGCTAGACCCCAAAGAAAACAGAGGTCATTCGTTTCCTAGGATGGCTGCTTAGTAGCAGACAATGCAATCTCTTTGGAATTTACTGGCTGCCGACCAAGGCAGGGAAAGGCTAGAACTTAGATTATCCAGGCCCCCACGCTGACAGGCAGATGCAGGACATGCGATGGCTTCCCAGGTCACCACAGCTGGCCCTCTATCCAGGACGTGCTCTACACGGACAAGCCAGACAAGGTCACAGAAGCTGGACCTGGCCACACTTCATATGTCTATTAGGAACCACATGGTTATACAAACCATGGTTCCACTTTTGGGGTTTTTCTAAGTTACAAGTTCAGAGAACATCCAAGATCAGAGCTGGAAATGACCTTGGAGACTATTCTGTCCAACTCCTCACCCCCTTGCCCATTTTACAGAGGCCCTAGAAAAGTGATAGGATGTCTGTTCTGAACAACATGCACATGCAGGCAGCGCTGGGTCAGAGCCCCGTATGCTGACTCCGGGTCCTGGGCTCCCTGTATCCTATCTCATCCTGCCTCTGGGTTGTAATAATCGTAACTCGCCCTTGGGATTCACCCTGTAGAAGCGAGGTCAGCTTGATCACTCAACATCACATGTAGAATCTATTCTACCAGGCTTTCCCACGTGAAGAGGCCTCTATGCTTAGCACCACGGTCCCATCCAGTCTTGATAAAACAGTGGTGTGTCCTCACCAAATGGATTTAT